>JAVSIQ010000080.1:0-240979 GCA_038502775.1 Hippodamia convergens | reverse complement strand
TTGTAAATATTGAGAAATTGAATCGAAAAGTTGGAGTCTATTATATCACAATATTTATTCTGAAATTGGTCACAATTTTGAAGTATCGTATTTTCATCTGCATTTAGTAGGAATGATGGTAAAAGAAAATTGAATATT
This sequence comes from Hippodamia convergens, assembly GCA_038502775.1. Classification (NCBI taxonomy): domain Eukaryota; kingdom Metazoa; phylum Arthropoda; class Insecta; order Coleoptera; family Coccinellidae; genus Hippodamia; species Hippodamia convergens. Next base: position 240,841 of record JAVSIQ010000080.1, on the reverse strand, counting down.
TTATTGATTGCGTTCATACCATCGAAACGTGCATTTAATTGCGTAATGACTGTATCTAGCACTCTGTTAAAAATATTTACTTTGACCATTTCATCTCTACTTCGAAATCGGTGATCAGAAGCTAATTTATCGAAATGTTTTTTGACTTTTTTTGCCTTTTTTTCTCGAAATGGGGATCTATACCATATACTATTGCAGTTTCACTAGCCTTGCCTTTGAAATACTCGAAGTCATTCCCATAAGTTCGCAACTTTGAATAGGTCTCTTCTAAAGCTCTACATGCGTTGTCTAAATTGATATCGTGGCTTTGTAAATTTTTAGATGCATAATTGATATCATTCAGTATGCGGTGCATGAAATCGCAAACAAAAATGAATTCCAAATTCAACATTTTTTTCAAAATAATTTCTGCTTGACTTCGCTCATCTCTATCAGAATTCTCGAGAATTATTTCTGATAATGCACGAATGATATCAGAAAAACGAAGTTTAATTGCAGAAATTGTATTGACACTACTGGACCATTTGGTCGGATTTAGTTATTTCAGAGTGGTGTCTGATTCGCCAGTGAATTTTGATAGTAAATCCCATCGTTTGATACTGTTTTCAAAAAAATTATACAAATCTTGTAACGTTGAAAAAAAATTCTGTACTTCGATACAACTGCTAACAGCATCATTAATAACCAAATTCAAATTATGAGTGGCGCAATGTTCATACTCAGCATTAGGCTGAATATTCTTAATCTGTTTCCGTACACCGTTATACACACCGCTCATCACACTAGCACCATCATAACCTTCACCCACACATTTTTTTAGATCAATATTTTTATCGATAAGAAATGAAGTCAACTGTTTAACTAAATCTGTCGCGCAATGTTTGAATGCTGCATAAAAGCCTAGAAACACTTCTCTCACTTCTATATCAAGTGGGTGTCCATTTTGTGATCTAGTTATTACAGCATACCTCACAACAATGCTTAGCTGGTCTACCTTCGATATGTCCTGTGTCGTATCTTATATGATGGCAAAAAACGGGGATGCTCTAATTTGTTCCAGCAGATGATTTTCAAGTGTGCTTCCCAAGCATTCGATCATTTCATTTTGAATTGTTGGATATTTGATAAATCCTGGAAAAAAAAAGAATGAATAATCATTGAATATTATATAACATGGTTAACCGAATGAAATGAAAAGATTAAAGGTAATAGAAACAAATAAAAAAAAAACCTTTGGGCATATCCAAAATTTGCTGCAATATATGATCATATCGGGCGGGAAGTTGTAAAATGGCCAGAAAATTGCCATGGTAGCCTTCCTTACTTAAGTCTTCTACATGTTCTCTCAGAGCCAGAGAATTCTTTTCTAGGGTAAGTATGACATCAAATAATCTTCGAAGAACCAATTTCCAAAATGACTGTTCTTTACGAATTTCATCTTCGATTTCCTTGTCAACAGTACCTTTTTCCTCTGGGAAGCAAATAACCAGCAGTAAGCAGCATCTAGAATTTTGGAATAACAGAGCCAGAACCGTCGAACCGATCGTTCGGAAAAGGACCTGAAGGCTGTAGAGGTGCCATATCAAAAATTTCATGTTTGTCATCCGAACTCAATATTTTGTTTTGGAACTTCCCTAAGTCGTTCGCATTTTCAGAAAATGAAGTACAAAACACATCCGCTTTCACCTGTGCGATGCAGACATCGTCATCGGCACTGCACTATTCATATTATTAACTGTGTCTTTTTCAGTGTGAATACTTGGGTCAGTTTTACTAGTAGAAGGCTGATTAAAAAATTCGTCGATTTTGGGTAATTTCTTTTTTCTTCCCTTTCCTGGCGTTGTTTGCGCTTAAAGGCACCACTAGATTGCCTTTTCTTATCCATGATTAAAATTTCCCAATACAACCTCAGAACACCATAAAATTTTACGAACGTTGAATCGTTTGAAACCTAGTTGGAAAAAATAGATGGATTATAGTATACAAGGTGTTACCAAAAAAAAATTCTGTAATTTCAAAGCGTTTTTATCAATTCGAATTAATGGACAGAATAATATACAAAATTATTACATACCTTTTCAAGAAAAAACCTACAGCTTCAACGCTTCGAAGCAACTTTTTTTATTCTACACTTAAACTGAAAGAAACTAAACTGAATCAGCATTCGGTAATATCGGCAATACTGCAGACCGGTCCTATGAGCGATAACATTCTTCTAACTATTTTGAACATTATTTTCCAATAAACAACGAAATTGCGTACAGATGTAAAAATGAATAGAATAGAAAAGAAAAACAACACCGACCGTGGCACGTACCACGTATATAGACCTACCCTAGATTTCAAAGTTATGCCGAAAACTTTATTGCTCCACATGGTGATAAGTGCCTCTGTTGTGGTCCCTCGGGGGACCCCTATCTTATCAACATGTGTTTAGAATAATTCACACGAAACACAACCAGACCTACAGCAATATTCAGCTGTAAGTAAAAAAATAACAAATCGAAAGATCCGAATACTTTCTCCAATTATCCCTATCTGCCTGCAATAAAGTTCCACAACAGAGGCACTTATCACCATGTGGAGCAATAAAGTTTTCGGCATAACTTTGAAATCTAGGGTAGGTCTATATACGTGGTACGTGCCACGGTCGGTGTTGTTTTTCTTTTCTATTCTATTCATTTTTACATCTGTACGCAATTTCGTTGTTTATTGGAAAATAATGTTCAAAATAGTTAGAAGAATGTTATCGCTCATAGGACCGGTCTGCAGTATTGCCGATATTACCGAATGCTGATTCAGTTTAGTTTCTTCAGTTCTCGTGTCTTGTCGATAACAGTTTAAGTGTAGAATAAAAAAAGTTGCTTCGAAGCGTTGAAGCTGTAGGTTTTTTCTTGAAAAGGTATGTAATAATTTTGTATATTATTCTGTCCATTAATTCGAATTGAAAAAAACGCTTTGAAATTACAGAATTTTTTTTTGGTAACACCTTGTATACTATAATCCATCTATTTTTTCCAACTAGGTTTCAAACGATTCAACGTTCGTAAAATTTTATGGTGTTCTGAGGTTGTATTGGGAAATTTTAATCATGGATAAGAAAAGGCAATCTAGTGGTGCCTTTAAGCGCAAACAACGCCAGGAAAGGGAAGAAAAAAGAAATTACCCAAAATCGACGAATTTTTTAATCAGCCTTCTACTAGTAAAACTGACCCAAGTATTCACACTGAAAAAGACACAGTTAATGATATGAATAGTGCAGTGCCGATGACGATGTCTGCATCGCACAGGTGAAAGCGGATGTGTTTTGTACTTCATTTTCTGAAAATGCGAACGACTTAGGGAAGTTCCAAAACAAAATATTGAGTTCGGATGACAAACATGAAATTTTTGATATGGCACCTCTACAGCCTTCAGGTCCTTTTCCGAACGATCGGTTCGACGGTTCTGGCTCTGTTATTCCAAAATTCTAGATGCTGCTTACTGCTGGTTATTTGCTTCCCAGAGGAAAAAGGTACTGTTGACAAGGAAATCGAAGATGAAATTCGTAAAGAACAGTCATTTTGGAAATTGGTTCTTCGAAGATTATTTGATGTCATACTTACCCTAGCAAAGAATTCTCTGGCTCTGAGAGAACATGTAGAAGACTTAAGTAAGGAAGGCTACCATGGCAATTTTCTGGCCATTTTACAACTTCCCGCCCGATATGATCATATATTGCAGCAAATTTTGGATATGCCCAAAGGTTTTTTTTTTATTTGTTTCTATTACCTTTAATCTTTTCATTTCATTCGGTTAACCATGTTATATAATATTCAATGATTATTCATTCTTTTTTTTCCAGGATTGATCAAATATCCAACAATTCAAAATGAAATGATCGAATGCTTGGGAAGCACACTTGAAAATCACCTGCTGGAACAAATTAGAGCATCCCCGTTTTTTGCCATCATATAAGATACGACACAGGACATATCGAAGGTAGACCAGCTAAGCATTGTTGTGAGGTATGCTGTAATAACTAGATCACAAAATGGACACCCACTTGATATAGAAGTGAGAGAAGTGTTTCTAGGCTTTTATGCAGCATTCAAACATTGCGCGACAGATTTAGTTAAACAGTTGACTTCATTTCTTATCGATAAAAATATTGATCTAAAAAAATGTGTGGGTCAAGGTTATGATGGTGCTAGTGTGATGAGCGGTGTGTATAACGGTGTACGGAAACAGATTGAGAATATTCAGCCTAATGCTGAGTATGAACATTGCGCCACTCATAATTTGAATTTGGTTATTAATGATGCTGTTAGCAGTTTTATCGAAGTACAGAATTTTTTTTCAACGTTACAAGATTTGTATAATTTTTTTGAAAACAGTATCAAACGATGGGATTTACTATCAAAATTCACTGGCGAATCGGACACCACTCTGAAATAACTAAATCCGACCAAATGGTCCAGTAGTGTCAATACAATTTCTGCAATTAAACTTCGTTTTTCTGATATCATTCGTGCATTATCAGAAATAATTCTCGAGAATTCTAATAGAGATGAGCGAAGTCAAGCAGAAATTATTTTGAAAAAAATGTTGAATTTGGAATTCATTTTTGTTTGCGATTTCATGCAACGCATACTGAATGATATCAATTATGCATCTAAAAATTTACAAAGCCACGATATCAATTTAGACAACGCATGTAGAGCTTTAGAAGAGACCTATTCAAAGTTGCGAACTTATGGGAATGACTTCGAGTATTTCAAAGGCAAGGCTAGTGAAACTGCAATAGTATGTGGTATAGATCCCCATTTCGAGAAAAAAAGGCAAAAAAAGTCAAAAAACATTTCGATAAATTAGCTTCTGATCACCGATTACGAAGTAGAGAAGAAATGGTCAAAGTAAATATTTTTAACAGAGTGCTAGATACAGTCATTACGCAATTAAATGCACGTTTCGATGGTATGAACGCAATCAATAAAATATTCCATTTTCTTCTACCATCATTCCTACTAAATGCAGATGAAAATACGATACTTCAAAATTGTGACCAAATTCAGAACAAATATTGTGATATAATAGGCTCCAACTTTTCGATTCAATTTCTCAATATTTACAACCTTTTTTTACCTGAATTGAATAAGGAATGGGCAATTCACGAACTCTGTATGAAAGTGATGAGGAAATACAGAATGATGGAAAGCGATCTTTGAGAAGTATTTACAGCAATATTACTCTTCCATACAATCCCTGTCGCCTCTGCAGAAGCGGAAAAATCATTTAGCAAATTAAAAATAATAAAGAATTATTTGAGGAATACCATGGGTCAAGATCGACACTCAATCAATCGAACATAATCTGTATCTAGTTTAGACTTGAGTAAAGTCATTGATACTTTCGCGAAAGATAAATCTAGAAGAAGATTGTGAATGTGAACAAAACTGATAATTTTTTGTACATATTTTTATAGGCATGAAGGATCTACCTATATGAATTATTTTCAATGGGTCATTTTTATACATATAAATATATTTATACATATACATTATATTTCATATACTTATATATACATAAATAAACATTCCAATTTTTTTTGGCATCGACTTCTTCTTTCATTAGCCTTTCTGAACGATTTATTTAGGGGCAGGGGCCCCTTCCTTGATTTTTGCACCAGGGCCCCTCACCACCTAGCTACGCCACTGCTATGCTGTACAATCAATTCACGATGTTGTTGATGATGAATCTTCTTATAATGTGTGCGTTTTCTTCTCTCATCGAATCAGCCAATATTGATCAAAAATCAATATTTTTCCTTCGACCTTGAAATAATAGTCAAGTTTAGCGCACACGAAATCTTCCATTAATGACCCCTATTAATACTTGATTCAGCATTTCAATGCGTAATTGTCATGGGCAACCAAACATGGAAAATTCAGAAATCTGACAAATATAATTGCATTTCTGAACAGAGGTATAATATTTAGGAGAGATACGTCTATGGTACCATTCAATATGATTATACTGAATTCATAAATCATAAATCATGTTTTGAAGAATGAAATAGTTTGTTCAGGAAACTTCATATTTCGATATAACCAATAATTAATATGTCTAGAAGACAGATTTCCATCCGCTCATTTGATTTAATATTATATTATATTATTACCTCTGCCGGAACGCTGAACGGTAAGCAGAAATCTACTGTTGTTACAAATCCAAGCATTCAGATTACAGAGGTCTGCAATAGCAACGATGATAAAATTGAAGAAAATGAAGGAAGCCCAGGAATGTCATTGAAGAAAAAACTTCCAAACAATAACATGATATGTGACAAATCGGATGAATCCAATAAAGAATTAGATGTAAACACGAAACATGAAGTTCAAATTCAACAAAATAAAACGGTTGACGAACAAGTATACAGGAATCATGCTGAAGAGGTAATCATGAATAAACAAATAGAAAACCTACAATCAAATGAAGGTAACTGGAAAAAGGTAGTGTACAAAAATAAAAAACAATATTCTACAAAACAAAGATCACAACCTATAAAAGGAGAAGTAGAGACTACGAGTCTACTGGCTGCCAAGCAACTAAGTTGCCTCTTCCTTACTGGCTTGAAACCTAAAACCAAACCAGATGAAGTGAAAAATTATATTAATTTAACATAGATGTAACATATGAAGCGATGAAGACAAAAAAAGAAATATATAAAAGTTTCTTTAAACTTTATGTACCTCTTGAATCGAAGGAAACTTTGATGGATTCAAGCAAGTGGGGCAAAGGTATAAGTATAAACCATTTTATCCATCTACGACGATATCTCAACCGCGAGAAGTAAATACATTCATCAATATACTACATCAAAATGTCCAGTGTATTAGAAACAAAATTCCAGAACTGGAAACATATATAAAATCTCTAGAACAAATTCCAGACCTACTGTGTATAACAGAACACTGGCTGAATAAATATGAGGTAGATATGATAGAAGTGGAAAATTATCAAGTAAAGTCTTGCTATACCCGTGGAGAGTCCATTCATGGGGGATCGTGTATTTTAGTGAAAGATTTGGAAGATTTTGAAGAAGTATCATGTATAAAGGACATAAGTATTGAATGTGAAATTGAAATATCATGTATTGTAAGAAGGGATAGAAAACTAGTTGTTTTGAGTGTTGATAGAACATGCTTGGGAGTTTATGAACGCTCTTGAGCAGGTTCTTGATGTGATACATAGTAAATTCAGGGATTATATTGTTATATATGCGGAGACTTTAATATTAATCTAATGAGTGATGATAATTCCAAGATCTCATTTATGTTAACAACTTATAATTATAAGCAAACAATATTTGGTCCTACTAGGATCACCAGGAATACCAGTTCATTAATTGACAATATATTTGTAAATACCAACCTTTTCAGACATAATGGGAATATAATATCTGCACTTTCAGACCACATGTCACAATTCATTTCAGTCGAAACTAATATTCCCATAAGTAAAAAAACACATTCAATAACTGAGAGGAGATTTTTTAGCAGGTCTAAACTAGAAGATTTTTTCTTTTGCTTGCAGGATTGCGCCTGGGATGGTGTGCTGTCAGAGCCAAATACTGATAGAGCCTACGAGTTGTTCTCTCATACTATAAGGACCAGAATGAATCAGATCTTTCCACATAAGAAATGTCAAAAAAGCAGAAAGAATTTAGCATGGTTTACAATATATAAAAAAATGTATAAAAAAATCAAGTAAACACAAGAGAGAGCTTTATGAGAAGATGATAAATGGAATGGTAACACAAGAATACTATAAAAATATTCCAGCATATTGAAAAGGGTCATAGAACAAGCTAAAATCAATTCCAAAAATGCATACATTGAAAAATCTGAAAATAAGACAAGAGCTACCTGGACACTTATTTACGATGCTTCAAAACAGTTGAATGACACAAACACCCTGTTCAAGACATTTCCTAATAAAAATGAAAAAATAAATATATTAAATGAAATAAATACTAACTTTCTGAAATTTACCAAGAATAATGACACACAGATACCCAATACACTCTTGAATATAAGACCATGCGATAAAAACATTTTTCTTTGTCCTGTCATAGAGCAAGAAATGTACAGATACATTATGCAACTGAAGAATAAAAAGTCAGTAGGATATGATGAAATTCCTGTCGATCTATTGAAAATAAGTGCTCCATTATTGACCAAACCACTGACGTATATAATTAATCTTATATTGCAAACAGGAAAATATCCACAAGTTCTCAAAAAGGCGTGGATAAAACCAATTTATAAGAAGGGGGATATGAGTGACTACGATAATTATCGATATATTATTACAGAAAATGGAAAAGTGTGGTATAAGAGGTACTGCCTTAGCACTTTTGAGGTCATATCTAACAAATCGAATACAAAGAACAGTAGAAAAGGGAATTGATAGAAAACAAATAATATCAGATCCAGTACAAATAGAGAGAGGTGTACCGCAAGGTTCGATACTAGGCCCATTACTGTACATAATCTACACCAATGATTTAATTCAAGTAACAACCAATAATACTGTAATATTTGCCGATGATGTGTCACAGTGATTTGTACTGGTATAACTGCTGATGAATGCAAAACCCTACTGGAACGGGACTTAAAAAACATGGATGAGTGGTTCATGAGCAATGACCTTCAAATGAATATTACCTAAACAAAGTTGCTTTTATTTAGAGATAAATAAAAATCAAAATGATAATTTCGAGATAAAATATAAAGACAAAAATATCACCACTGAAGAAGCCATATCATTCTTAGGAGTTCATATCGATCAAAACTTGAATTGAAAGTCACAAATCCAGCATATAGCAACAGGACTCGCAAGATATTGCTATGCATTGAAGATTTTATCAAGTACAATTGGCGTGGATGCGGCACTGATAGCATACCATGCCTATGTGCAGTCAAGGCTTAGATACGGAATCATATTTTGGGCGAACTCCGTTGTAGCTGATAGAATTTTTATTCTACAAAAAAGGTGCCTAAGAAGTATTTTCAAATTGAAATATAATGATTCTTGTAGGAACATTTTTATTGAACATAAAATAGTAACTTTGTACAGCTTATACATATATGAATGTGTGATGTATACAGGGTCTTTCACGAGGAACCTCCCCATATTTATACGGGAAACTACTGAACGTATTTTCATGAAATTCAGCACTTATAAGTATTTCACGATGCTGATGAAATCTAAAATATTTTCAAGCCATGAGCACCTCCGATCTTTCCGGAAATGACGTCAACTTCCGTTTTTCAAATTAAAACACCATTTTTTTATTGCAGAAATAGATTCCTTAGAAAATTTCAAGTTATTTTGATGTAACATTTTTCAGTTTTGGTTGGAAAATTCTCTATGAGCGGAAAAATTCGAAAAAAAAAACGAAAATAGAGCTCCGCTTAAACAAGAATAACTTCGAGGTTTTTGGATGGAAAATTTTCATTTTTGGGATTTTTCAAGATGTAAGATTGATGTATCCACTTTAAGAATCGAAATCGCGATTCATGATACAGGGGGTGAAAAAATCGCTTTCAAAGTTAGGGATGACAAAATCGTGAAAAATAAATTTTTTCGAATTAGAACCCCATTTTTTATGGCAGATATTGAATCTACGTTAAGAAACAATGTGAGTGTATGCATCACATCCTTACCCTAAAGTGGATATTTTCTGAGTTATTCACAAAAAACAGTTTTTCGTCTCGAATTTTCAGCTATTTCTTTTCCCTTCATGCCAAAAAGATGAAATTTTCAGGAACTGTTACTTAAACCATGTTTTAGACTTTACTACCCTAATATGCAAGAGAAAAAAGTTACAGGTTGTTCTTAAATAGATGGCGAATTTTGATTCGAATTTGTATCGGAAACCTCTTTATTTCAACTAATCGGCCATCGGTTTTCTCTGCAGTGATAAATAAATAATTCCTTATGAACCATATGCAAAAATTTCCATGTTTTACATTCTTTTTTTTAATGATAGATCTCATTAATTACATCTGCCAAATTCCTCTTTATTCAGTAGCATTTTTAGACTGAGAGCCAGCGTTCGGCAGATTTACGGTATTTTAGCAAACTTCAATGGCAGACATTTATTCCGGTTCCAAGTGTAATTTCTAGGTTCATGAAACTCGAAAATTTCATAAAAAATAACTTTATTTTAGCAAGGCTGAATATTATGTATGTTATTCATATGTTTATCAAATACACATATATGACGAGGCAGACAGATAGGTCGGTTCTAACGTGCAGGCTGACCACATAATACTTTCGGTGTCGTGCTGATAAGAACGCACGATTCTCTATGTTTTACTCCTCCATTTTATTATGACCTATTGTTTGAGCAATGCTGCAATTTACACGTGGTATTCATACTATAATCATGTATAAATATTGAAATAAAACAGACAGATATATCGGTTCTAACATATAGGCAGACCACATAATACATTCGCTGTCGTGTTAATGAAATTGTTACTATTTTACTCTCCATTTCATTGACAACTACTGTTTCAGCTGGTCTGCAATTCACACATGCTATTCAAACTATCATATTCTATACACCATAAAAAAAAACACACAGACACATCTGTTCTAACCTGTAGGCAGACAAAAAAATTCATTCGCTGTCGTGTTAATGAAATTGTGAGATTTTTACTTTCACTTCTCTACTCCACATTTCAATGAGAATCAATGTTTTAGCAATGCTGTAATTCACACATGGTATTCATATTTTCATTATGTATACATAATAAAACAAAACAGACAGATACATCGGTTCTAACATGCAGGCAAACAACAAAATATATTCGCTGTCGTGATAATGAAAGTGTGAGATTTTTACTTTTACTTTTTTTCTCCATATTTCAATGAGAACCAGTTTTTTAGCAATGCTGTACGTCACAAATGGTATTCATATTATCATTATGTATACATAATGAAACAAAACAGATAGATAGATCGGTTCTAAAATGCAGGCAGACAACAAAATACATTCGCTGTCGTGTTGATGAAAGTGTGAGATTTTTATTTTTACTTTTTTACTCCACATTTCAATATGAACCAGTGATTTAGCAATGTTCACACATGGTATTCATACTATCATAGTTTATACACAACAAAAGAAAACAGATAGATATATCGGTTCTAACATACAGGCAGACAACAGAATACATTCCCTGTCTTCTAAATGAAAGTGTGAGATTTTTTCATTTTTTTTTACTCTTTATTTCACTGGAAAACACTGTTTCAGCAGGTCTGCAATTCATACATGGTATTCATACTTTCATAGTCTATATAAAATAATAGAAAACAGATAGACTTATCGGTTCTAACATGCAAAGAGACAACAAAATACATTCGCTGTCGTGTTGATGAAAGTGTGAGATTTTTACTTTTACTTTTTTACTCCACATTTCAATGGGAACCAGTGTTTTAGCAATGCTGTAATTACACATGGTATTCAGACTGTCATAGTTTATACACAACAAAAGAAAACAGACAGATACATTGGTTCTCACATTCAGGCAGACAACAAAATATATTCGCTGTCGTGATAATGAAAGTGTAAGATTTTTACTTTTTTACTCTGCATTTGACTGGAAAATACTGCTTCAGCAGGTCTGCAATTTAAACATAATATTCATATTATCATAATCTATACACAGTTAAACAAAACTGACAGATATATCGGTTCTAAAATACACGCAGACAACAAAATACATTCCCCATCTGCCAAATGAAAGTGTGAGATTTTTACATTTACTTTTTTACTCTTTATTTCACTGGGAACCACTGTTTCAGCAGGTCTGCAATTCATACATGGTATTCATACTTTCATAGTCCATATAAGATAATAGAAAACAGATAGATATATCGGTTCTAACATGCAGGCAGACAACAAAATACATTCCCTGTCTTCTTAATGAAAGTGTGAGATTTTTACATTTACTCTTTTACTCTTCATTTCACTGGAAAACACTGTTTCAGCAGGTCTGCAATTCATACATGGTATTCATACTTTCATGGTCTATATAAAAAATAGAAAACAGATAGATATATCGGTTCTAAGTAAAAATCTCACACTTTCATTTCGAAGACAGGGAATGTATTTTGTGGTCTGCCTGTATGTGAGAACCGATATATCTGTCAGTTTTGTTTAACTGTGTATAGATTATGATTATATGAATACTTTGTTTAAATTGCAGACCTGCTGAAGCAATATTTTGCAGTGGAATGAAGAGTAAAAAAGTAAAAAAAAAAAGTAAAAATCTTACACTTTCATTATCACGACAGCGAATATATTTTGTTGTCTGCCTGCATGTTAGAACCGATATATCTGTCTGTTTTCTTTTGTTGTGTATAAACTATGATACTATGAATACCATGTATAAATAGCAGACCTGCTGAAACAGTGTTTCCCAGTGAAATGAAGAGTAAAAGTAAAAATCTCGCACTTTCATTTAGAAGACAGGGAATGTGTATTTTGTTGTCTGCCTGTATGTTAGAACCGATATATCTGTCAGTTTTGTTCAATTGTGTATAGATCATGATAATATGAATAATATGTTTAAATTGCACACCTGCTGAAGCAGTATTTTCCAGCGAAATGAAGAGTAAAAAAGTAAATGAAAAAATCTCACACTTTCATTAAGAAGACAGGGAATATATTTTGTTGTCTGCCTGAATGTTAGAACCGATATATCTGACTGTTTTCTTTTGTTGTGTATAAACTATGATAGTATGAATACATGTGTGAATTACAGCATTGCTGAAACACTGGTTCCCATTGCAATGTGGAGTAAAAAAGAAAAAGTAAAAATCTCACACTTCCATCAACACGACAGCGAATGTATTTTGTTGTCTGCCTGCATGTTAGAACCGATATGTCTATCTGTTTTCTATTATTTTATATAGACTATGGAAGTATGAGTACCATGTATGAATTGCAGACCGGCTGAGACGGTGTTTTCCAGAAAAATGAAGAGTAAAAAAGCAAATGTAAAAATCTCACACTTTCATTAAGAAGACAGAGAATGTATTTTGTTGTCTGCCTACATGTTAGAACTGATATATCTGTCTGTTTTGTTTTGTTGTGTATAGAATATGATAATGTAAATACCCAGTTCAAATTGCAGACTTGCTGAAGCAGTATTTCCTAGTGAAATGTAGAGTAAAAAAGTAAAAATCTTTCACTTTCATTAACACGACAGTGAATGTATTTTGTTGTCTGCCTGCATTTTAGAACCGATATATCTATCTGTTTTGTTTCATTATGTATACATAATGATAATATGAATACCATTTGTGACTTACAGCATTGCTAAAAAACTGGTTCTCACTGAAATATGGAGAAAAAAAGTAAAAGTAAAAATCTCACACTTTCATTAACACGACATCGAATGAATTTGTCTGCCTACAAGTTAGAACAGATAAGTCTGTGTGTTTTTTTTTATGGTGTACAGACTTTGATAGTTTGAATAGCATGTGTGAATTGCAGACCTGCTGAAACAGTAGTTGGCAATGAAATGGAGAGTAAAATAGTAAAAATCTAACAATTTCATTAACACGACAGCGAATGTATTATGTGGTCTGCCTACATGTTAGAACCGATATATCTGTCTGTTTCATTTCAATATTTATACATGATTATAGTATGAATACCACGTGTAAATTGCAGCATTGCTCAAACAATAGTTCATAATGAAATGAGGAGTAAAACAGAACGAATCGTACGTTCTCATCAGCACGACACCGAAAGTATTATGTGGTCTGCCTGTACGTTAGAACCGACCTATCTGTCTGCCTCGTCATAGATGTGTTTTCTATAAGCATATGAATAACACACATAATTTTCAGCCTTCCTAAAATAAAGTTATTTTTTATGAAATTTTCGAGTTTCATGAACCTAGAAATTACACTTGGAACCGGAATAAATGTCTGCCATTGAATTGTTGGATATAGAAAAGTGTATAGTACAATATATCAAAAAGGCAGACATGCTACTATCACGTTGAAAAACCCAATTTTCTCGTTTTTGGACTTCCGGCCACGCTCCAAGGAACCATCGCCGAGCATAGCGAATCCCCATTTCACCTACGGTAGGTGTCATAGTATAGCTGACATTAATATGAAGTTTGCTAAAATACCGTAAGTCTGCCGAACGCTGGCTCTTAGACTATTTGTGTTTACTATTAATTTGGTGATAATTCGTATTGAGTTATAAAATCGAACACTATGCCTAATTTTACCAATGAAGATTATTTAAATCTCATTCTACTTCATGGAGAATGTAATAAAGTTGTAGATAGAACGATTCGACTGTTCATTGAGAGGTTTCCTGACCGACCCAGACCAACGAGAGATACCATTAACAGAACCATGACAAACTTGAGAAATGTCGGATCTTTCGTTAAGAAAACTATACACAGAGAAAAAAGTGTAGTAGAAGATGAGAACAACGAAATTACAGTTCTTGCATATTTTCGTGTGAATCCTCAAAATTCTCTCAAAGATGCCGAGATTGATCTGGGATTATCTCAATCGAGTGTTTGGAGAATATCAAAAAAACATAAAATGCACCCGTATAAATTCAATAGGGTACAGCAATTGGAGGAAACTGATTTCGTCAGGAGAACAGAGTTTTTCGAAGCTATAATGATTCGATTTCAAGAGAATGAAAACTTTTTGGAATGTATAATTTGGACAGATGAATCTAAATTCACAAATAATGGTTCTTTCAATAGGCATAACAGTCATTATTGGGATGAAGAGATTAACCACCACTTCAGACAATGGAACTTTCAAGAGACCTGGAGTTTCAATGTTTTTTGCGCCATCAAAAATAATGCAATTCTCGATGTTCACATTTATGATGGGACTTTAACTGGTAAGATAGAACACTACACATGTTTGCATTATTTAAAGAATGTTCTCCCTTAGGAGATAGATATTCTGACATATTGACTCAAATAATTGAGCCGCTAGTACAGAACCATAATGACTTATGGTATCAACAAGATGGCGCGCCTCCACACAATTAACTCAATGTGTCAAATATCCTCTACAGGCTATTTGAAGATCGATGGTTGGCGAACAATGGTCTACATCTTTGGCCACCATGTTCTGCCGATTTAACTCCTTTAGACTATTATGGTAAGGGTAGGATAAAAAATATTGTCTACTCAACTCCCCTGAAGGATAAAGAGGACTGCATAGAACGAGTCAGAAATGCGTTCAAGTTTGTTTAGATTTTTAGATTCATAGTTCTGAAACTCAATTTGGTTTTAAACACTTTTGCAGATCTCTTCCTCCCGATGAAATAAGAAGAGCAACGCACGAAGCATTCCTGGGACGTATAAATGAATGTCTAGAAATTAACGGTCAAAACTTTGAGCATCTCCTCTAGTTATAACTGCGAGAGTTTGCCAAGGTTCTCCTAATAGTAACTTGAAGTCGGTTTCAAGAAGGGGTGAAAAATCCACTCATGGTTCAAATAACAGTTCCTGAAGATTTCATCTTTTTGGCGTGAAGGGAAAAGAAATAGCTGAAAATTCGAGACGAAAAACAGTTTTTTGTGAATAACTCAGAAAATATCCATTTTAGGGCAAGGGTGTTATGCATACACTCACATTTTTTTTAACGTAGATTCAATATCTGCCATGAAAAAATGGGGTTCTAATTTGAAAAAATTGATTTTTCACGATTTTGTCATCCCTAACTTTGAAAGCGATTTTTTCACCCCCTGTATCATGAATCGCGATTTCGATTCTAAAAGTGGATACATCAATCTTACATCTTGAAAAATCCCAAAAATGAAAATTGTCCATCCAAAAACCTCGACGATATTCTTGTTTCAGCGGAGCTCTATTTCCGATTTTTTTTTCGAATTTTCCCGCTCAGAGAGAATTTTCCAACCAAAACTGAAAAATGGTACATCAAAATAACTTGAAATTTTCTAAGAAATCTATTTCTGCAATAAAAAAATGCTGTTCTAATTTGAAAAACGGAAGTTGACGTCATTTCCGGAAAAACCGGAGGTGCTCATGCCTTGAAAATATTTAGATTTCATCAGCATCGTGAAATACTTATAAGTGCTGTTTTTCATGAAAAGACGTTCAGTAGTTTCCTGTATAAATATGGGTGAGGTTCCTCGTGAAAGGCCCTGTTTAATAATAGTTTATTCTAAAACAAGATGCAGAATGAGCTCCTATTCCAACACGAATGCGAAATTCGAAAACGAGCGACGAAGGAGCGAGTTTTCGATAGCATGAGTGTTGGAATTGCCTTCTGCAACGAGTATTAGACGATATTATCTCTATTTCAGTAATGTTTTGTGGAAAACTTTCGAGATTCAAATGAAAATTCAGATTAGTGGCTTTTGTATTGTATCTTGACAGATTGCGGAATTTGAATCGATTTGATTCGAAAATTTAGTGGATCGGAGGTCAGTACTGACAACCACAAAACGAAAAATATAACTGAAAACAATGCTGTAATGAGTTTCATTACAGCACTACTTTTAGTACTGTAATGAACTCATTACGATACTGAAATAGAGAAATATTTATAATGATTTTGTTACGGTAGCTCAGTTAATTTTGAATTACAGAAAAAAAGTGGAGAATCAACTATACGCTGGAAGCACTCGAACTTACCATTTATTGGGATGAACGCCAGAATAGGTAGTTGGTACAATCCTGGTATCAATTTGTCTTCACACACTTTCACAACTGAATAAGAAATATAGAAAATTATGGAAAATCCACAAAATGAAAATACTCGGAATTTCGCTACGAACCAGATATTTTGTCACTTGAGAATGCATGAATGAGAATAAAACTATCTCTCGTCCATATGTCTCCATATGTAGTCCGAGATTTTCCAACGTATTTACCGACAATTGAAATTAATGAATGAAAGAAAAAGAAATGATAACTTTCGATCCGTTGATCCAACGATCGTTTCGAAATAAAATAAATACCCATTGAATGTTAGAAAAAGAAAAAATGAGTGTTGCATCAACATAACCGCCCACCTAAAATAAATATATTTTAAAGAAAACAGAAAAAAAAATTCAGCAATAATTATTGCTGTGGCAGGGGACACAACTACACGAGCTATTCCATCTGAACCTAGATGTAGTTTCTCAACTCGTGCCAACCGCCAGCGCAAGGGAGAAATGGGTCCATCATTGATGAGAACAAGCATTCCTGGTTTTAGGGTAGAGATTGAATGCTTATCCCATTTTTTACGTTGCTGCAACGTATGCAGATACTCCGTGTGCCAACGTTTCCGAAAATCCGAATGCAGCCGCGATAGCAATTGCCACCTAGACAATCTACTCATTTGTAGATGAGACAAATCGTCGTCTGGTAACGCTGTCAAAGGCGTAAGAGTCAAAAAATGACCTGGCGTCAAGGCAGGCAAGTCATTCGGATCACTGCTCAACGGGCAAAGTGGTCGCGAATTCAGAACCGCTTCGATTTGCGTCAGAACCGTATGAAGTTCTTCGTAGGTCAGTTTCTGTTCACCTATCACTCTCATTAAGTGTGTTTTGACCGACTTTATTCCGGCTTCCCAGAGACCGCTAAAATGAGGTGCAGATGGAGGATTGAAGCTCCAATCAATATTCTCCGACTCGGTAGCATTGCGGAACAAGGTACGTAAAATAGAGTAGGCACCACGAAAATTTGTACCACCGTCACTAAAGACCCTATTACACCGTCCTCTACGTGCGATAAAGCGTCGTAAAGCTGCCAAGAAAGCTTCTGAGGAAAGGTCAGAAACTAATTCCAGATGTACTGCCTTCACTGCGAAACAAATGAAAAGGCAGACGTATGCTTTAGTATATTTAGTACCTCGTGATCTGGACATCGTGACAAGAAAAGGACCACCGAAATCAACACCAACACATTGAAATGGCTTCACTTGGTTCAAACGGCTGGATGGCAAGTTTCCCATAAACGGTTGAACTGGTTTGGGATTCGAACGGAAGCACGTATTGCATTTTGAGAGAACGCGATATATAGCTCGTCTCGAAGAAAGTATCCAAAATTGTTGACAGATCAGATATTGCAGAGCTTGATGACCTGGGTGTAAGTGTTTTATGTGAAAATGGCGTATTATAAGATCCGTCAAAGGATGTTGACAAGGAAGTAGGGCAGGGTGTTTGTTCTCAAAGGAAAGTCCTGATAGAGAAATTCGACCGCCCACCCTGAGGATATCATCTGAGTCAAGGAAAGGATTCAGTTTCCTGAAAGGCTTCGACAAAGGTTTACCTTTTCGAAGATAAGTTCCACACTGAAAATGACCGCTTGAACTTGTTTTACAAGAACAAATAATGCTTTTGTTAATTCAGGAATAGTTAATTTGCCTTGGCAAGGCGATGAAGAATTTCGAGCATTGAAGCAGAACCTTTGAACGTAGGCTAAAATCCTTTGAATTTTCGAAAGAGATGAAAAATGCGATAGTAGTTCATCAGTTAAGAATTTCTGAACTGATGTTGTCAGAACAATTTTCCGTTCTTCTTCCAAACAGAGAGAAGAATCGTCATTAGGTAAAAATGACGTGCTCAGAACTCGATTCGATCCTAATCAAGTTGGACCCGTTCACCACTTAATGGAATTTACCAATTGGAACGGGGTTAAACCTCGAAAGCCAAAGTCAGCAGGGTTCTCCTCTGACTTAACATGAAAAAAAATTTTCAGGGGGAACAAGATTTTGAATTTTAGTTGTTCTGTTGCTCACAAAAGATTTCCACTTATGAGGAGACGATTTGATCCAAGACAGAGCAACTGTTGAATCCGACCAGGCGAATAGGTCAGAAAAATATAATAGATGGATAGGTGGAGACCACAAATGAAATTAACATGGCCAACAATAGAGCAGCAAATAACTCAAGACGAGGAAGAGATATGCGCTTAATGGGAGCAACCTCTGATTTGGCACAAATGAGAAAAGTTTCAATTTGTCCTGACGAATAAATGAAACGAAAATAGACGATAGCTGCATAACCCTTCTCACTGCTATCTTCGAATCCATGTAATTCACATTTGATATATGACTGCCGGAAAATGCAACGAGGAATACGCAAATTTTGCAGATGAGAAAGTTCAAACTTGCATTGATTCCAACAGTTCACGACGTCAGATGTAGGGGTCTGGTCCCACTGTAAACCCTGAATCCAAAGAACCTGAATGAGATGTTTCATGAAAAAAGTAAAAGGTGTTAAAAAACCCAATGGATCGTAAATTCGGGCAAGTTGCGATAATATGCTACGTTAAGTGCAAATTGAGTCTATCTCAGATGTTGCAAAGGAAAATGTATCACTACTGGGATTCCAGCAAAGTCCCAGAATCTTCATGAATTCCCCATCAGTGAACGAAAATGACTGCATAAGCTGATATTCTATTGGAATTCCTTCGAGAAGCTTCGATTCATTACTCGCCCACTTTCGGAGCTCGAAACCTCCTTTAGTAAAAAGAGAAATAAGCTCATTTCGGAGAGTTTTAGCCTTTCGAAGATCATCGGAACCCGAAACAATATCGTCGATGTATATAATAATAATAATAATAATAAAATTCATTTATTCACAGATGCTATAAAATACAAAATAGGATTTCACATTCAAAATAGGTTCATATCATACATCTGCAAAAAGGAAAACCCAAAAAGTTTGAACTTATTCGAGTGAGTTCCCCCAAGTTAATGCTGAAATATCATAAGTGTTATTATCGTCCCTGGATGCAAACGGAACAGAGCAGTATAGTCATTCATCATCTACGAGAGCCAGCCTCAAAAAAAAAAAAAAATACTTTCAATCATCGTTTGGATCTACCACACCCCACAGGCGAACCTTCATATCTTCCTCATATTTCCTCAAGAACTGTGAAAGAGAACCTCAAATATCAGGTAAACCATTCAAGGTGACATATATGTTATACGAAAAAGATCTGGTGAATAGAGCTGTTCTGTGCAGCGGAGGCGATTTCCTACCTCAAAATCTTAAATTGAGAGAATGAACATCAGATCTACATTTAACTTCATCATATAAATAAGGAGGTGTTTTTAAAGTCATTATCTTCAGAAAAAAACTTGACGGAATGTAAACGACGTCTATTAGCCATATCCAACCATCCACAAACTCTCAACTTATGTGTGACCGGCTCAAATTTTCTCACGCCATAAATATATCTTAGGCAACATTTCTGAACTCTTTGTATTCTTTCCTGATCTAACTTAGTCAAACAGGGGCCGTACACTACATCAGAGTAGTTGAAGTGACTGAGTACTAGAGAATTTGTCAACATGATTTTTATTTTAGCTGTTAGTGAATGTCGGTGTGGATACAATGCCCTTAAGTTCCTATATGCCCTGGCTAGACACGATGTTACATGGCCCGTGAACCTCAAATCATCATCCAACAGTAACCCCAAGTTCCTAGCCTCATGAACAAGTTTCAATTTGGCACATTTTACTATTATATTAAGCTCCGGCGCAACTTCCCTCCGCTTATTACCAAAAACCAACACATTAGTCTTGCCTACAATCAGAACTGAGTTATGGCGTTCCAAATTCTGTACGAGGTTTTCTAGTTCAGAATTTATAACTCCGTTGACATATTCCATATTTGCAATCTCCCTGGGAGTAAACTTATACAGAATTTGTGTATCATCTGCATACTCGAAATCTATGCCATGTTTGAAATCTCTAGTCAAATAAACTGTATATATGCAGAATAATAGAGGACCCAAAACAGAGCCTAATTATCCTCATTAAGGATCTTAGAAGCCAAAGGACAGCTATCTTTCTCATCTAGAGCCAATTCACGCAAGGTTCGGAGCGCAAGAAAAGGAGCCGAAGACAACCCATAAGTAACAGTGTTTAACTCGTAACACCTTATTGACTCTGAGGGCGAAAATCTCCAGAGAATACGCTGATATTTACGATGACGTGAATGAATCAGAATTTGGCGATACATTTGTCGAATATCGGCCGTGAAAACATATTTATGTGTACGAAATCGGAGAAGAATAGTGGCGATATCCTTTTGCAGCTTTTGACCTGTAAGAAGGCAATCATTCAAAGACGAGTGACCAGCAACCTTTGCTGAAGCATCGAAAACCACCCTTAGTTTGGTGGATGTGCTATCGGGTTTGAGAACGCAATGGTGAGGAATAAAAGAGGAAGATTCATCAGAAGTAATTGACTCGACCAACGTCATATGATTGGATTCTAAATAATCTTTCATGAAATCGTTATATTGTTCTCGGAGAGAAGAATCTTTATTGAGTCGTTTCTCGAGCAACAAGAAACGACGCAATGCTAATGAGTTGTGATCGCTAGAAGTTGATATGGCTTATACTGAGGCCAGTTAAAGGAAGAAGAAGAAGACAAAAGCCACCCCCCTTCCGCACTAAGGGCGGACCATCGAGACCTCTAGCCCTTCAACAACGAGACCAGTACCATATACCATCCAGCAGAGTCAGTTCATATAATACACAGTACCACGATTTTGCCACGTTGTCCTACCGGTAATGGTAAGTCTATATCATACTTATAGTGTTTTGTCAGCGTATACTAAGTCTTGTGATTCCTGGTACAAACTGTTTCGATTGTGAATTTCATTGAATACCATCACGAACTAGCGAATCCGATGATTTTACACTCTTTCATTTAATAGCAATTAAAACATGGTCCTTCGAGCCGGATTCTGCTAGGAAGTTTTACTTTGTTATTCATTTCTTTTTATTCAAATTGAGATATTTTGTCTGGGAATACCAATTCTGAAGTAACAGTGTTGAAATATTTCCTTTGTCTAGTCTCCTATTTAAGTATTTCAGTTGTATCGTGATATATCTCTCCTTCTCTTTTTTTCATATAACTGACTCTAATTATTGCTCATATATATATATATATATATATATATATATATATATATATATGGAAAAGATTTAACGGACATAACCCTCTGAAACGAAAATGAACCGTAGACAGCTGTACTGATGAGGGCCGAAAGCCCGAAACAGCTGTCTACGGTTCATTTTCGTTTCAGAGGGTTATGTCCGTTAAATCTTTTCCATATATATATATATAATTATGTTTTTCGGGAGGAAGACTTGGTTTTTAAAAAAAAACTACTTTACTTTATTCAATACAATACAACGTTAATACTTGGTAGAGCTACTAGATCGATTAATTAACTGACTAGAAATTGTCATCAACAGATATTTATAACATTCTCTTATCTTATTCTTCTGCGTATTCACTGCAGGTGTTCATTGCTTAGTCTGCAAAATATAACATAGTAATATATCGAATCAATGGTGAACAGATAAACAATGTATCTAATTAGTATGGGGCCATATTATGTAATTCCTCCCCCCTTTGGATAAAGGTATCACCTTGATTAGGTGTAGCTTTACATATTTCAAAATATTTCAATAAAAAGTATAAAATAATTAAAAACATAAATATTGCTAAAATAATCATAAATGTTGAAGTTGTATTAGGTTTCAATCTTTGTATATCTTCTAATTTGACATCTGGAATATCTTCTTCCTGGAATTCTTCTTTTTCCTCTTCTTGGGATTGGTTTCGTGGAATTATCGCCGTCTTGGGTAGAATTATGTATTTTTCTTCATTCTTAATCGAAGTTGGGAATATTTCTTTTTGGAAGTTACTTATGATACATTTTGATTGGATTATCGCCATCGGTGAAGTGAAGTAATATTTTGTTTGCTGAGGACATTTTTCTTGAATTTCCATATTATTTATTGAAAGGATGCTTCCATCTTCTAAGGTTTTCAAATTTGATATAGGAATAACTTTTTTCCTGGGACAATTTTCTAAATGTGTCTTCAATACAGTATTCATACATTCTGGAGGTTTTGTTAAGGAGTCTTGATCGCAAAGGAAATCTTCTTCGACTGCATGACATTCACTGGTTGACCATTTCAATTCTTCTTGTTGAGTGAGCATATAAGGATTGGTATAAGGAAGGGTTAAGTTCTTCTGAGGGATATAGTAAAACTTGTATAGATTAAAATTTTCTTCATAAACGGTCGGAATTGATATAAGAAATAATAGAACTTTCTCTTTAAACATTACTTTCGTATGACATAACTGATAATAATCTTTCAAATGATGCATTGGAATAATAGTGTCATTTTTAATTAATTCTGCGAATTTTGTATATGGTAAAATAGATTCATGTAGAATATGTAATCTAGCAAAGCTCACTGCTGTTTGGATTTCATCTAATATGCTTTTAATATCCTTAATTTCAAATGTGAGAAGATGCATGTGTTCAATGTGTCTCAATTGCGGTATTGTTCGTAATAACTTATAATTGTCTGCGAATTGTCGAAATTTATCAATATACTTATTTTTCAAATCATTAATTACAGTAGCAATCTGTCTTTGATTCCTCATAAGTGTGTCCTCGTTTCTTGCTATACTTTCAAAATAATTTTTATAAAGTTCTTCATCGTCTGAATCTAACGTTCCAAATAAAATCTTTGACATTTTACCTCCAATATTAATAAGTCCTCTTTTAACTCTTATTTTTCCATTAACAAGTTCTTCTAAAGTTTTAATATTAATTGTATTCGAATGTTTTAAATATTCATAATGCGGCGTTTGTGTGAATCCCAATAATTCTTTATTTTTCAAAATATCAATTTCTTTCTGATACTTTAAAATAAGATCCTCGACTTTTTTCAAATCAATATGTTTATAATCAATTATTTTATAAGGGAGTAATGTTTTCATGATGAATGTATTTATTATTCATATCTTGAATTCAATGTGTATCTATTTCGCTAGCATTAATATTCTCGTTAGCTAGATCTAACTTTATAACAACAGGGTTTTTAATATAAATAGGGTTTGTATTTAAAAGGAAGGAACATTCTTCTTTCTGCGGAACGTTTTCCGTTCAATCCGTCTGAATATCTAAGTTTAAAATCATTTAGTAAATCTTCATTAATTTCATCATAAACAATATCATCAATTTCATTATAATTTATATTATTACCTCGTCGACAATTATTAAGAAAAAGAAAATTCTTTGCCATTACGAAGGCACATCTCTGAGCCTGGGAATTGAAAATGGTATTCATTTCGATGATTACTATTTTGAATTCATCTATGTTTCAAAAAAGTCGACAATTATGTTTCTCGTTCACTTTTAAGAAGACCGGCAGTATCCCATTAAAATCTATAAATTCTTTATTTACTTCAGTATGCAGTGGCGATAAATAATAAATAATTATTTTCACTTTGCATCTTGCAAAAATATACTTTATCATATTCAAAATAATAGGCCATTTTAATTCATCTAATCCGCACGCTATACGCGGTAAAGCTAAATGAGTTTCATTTCTTAACTCCATAAGTTTTTTCAAATATAAAAGGGAATTAAATACATTTTCGTATGTAGGTTTATCATAATAGGATTTCTTGGTTAATAAATAATAAATAACACGGTTTTTATTTTGAATAATTGCTACTTCTCCTACTTTTTTATTTTGCGATTTTAATTCATCTATATTTCCAAATTTTCTCTTAAAATCTCGGGCA
Organism: Hippodamia convergens; assembly: GCA_038502775.1. Taxonomy (NCBI): domain Eukaryota; kingdom Metazoa; phylum Arthropoda; class Insecta; order Coleoptera; family Coccinellidae; genus Hippodamia; species Hippodamia convergens. The sequence goes on along the minus strand of JAVSIQ010000080.1, from coordinate 216,205 downwards.
ATGCCTCTACTCATATGGAAATCTTCTGATACGCAATGGGCTAACGAATATTTATTAGGGGCTTTAAATAAATTACCTTGTTTTTCTTCAATACTATGACCATCGGGAATATTATTTGTTTCATATAGTTTCGTAAAGTTTTCATACGTAATGTCATTAAAATATGCGAAGTCTTTATTTATAATCGTATTTTCATCATTCAACCTATCAGATTCTGATTTTACTTGCTCATTGTTATTATTTGCTTTATTCATTCTGAAATAGGATTTTTGTGAACTTGGTTTTTCCTTATTTATTACGTTTATTGATTTTTTCAAATTTGAAATTTCTTTTTCCATTTCATAACTTGCTTTAGAGTTCAATTCAATCATTTTTTCAAGTTCTTTATTAGACATCTCGATCATGAAAAGTTTTGATTTCAATTGTTCATTTTCAATTTTCAAATCTTCATTTGCTTTATCGATTTTATCAATTTCCTGCAAATTATTTGCAAAGTTTCTGAAAAGATCATATTTTTCTCGTTCAAGTTGTGATACTTTCTGAATTAAACAATTATTTTCAATCGAAGTTTTTCCATATTTGAATGGAATTCTACAATATTTATTCATCAATACTTGGTTTTGAAAATCGAATGTCAAACCGTATTTATTAAGAAAATCGGCTCCTATAATGCCATCGTAATTATTATGAAATTTATAAAGTACAAAAGGGTGACTATCATTCATACGAAATTCTGAAAATAAAGGAAGTAATACTTTTTCATTTGAAGTATCCTGCTTCATGCATGCAGTTAACGTTGCTTCTTCTTGAAAAATATTATCATAGAAATTATTATAAGCAAATTTTGGATCTATCAAACACACTGAACAGCCACTATCTATTAAAAGTTTACATTTTGGATATTCAAATTCAATAAAGGGTAATTGATTAGAATGATTAATATTATAATTTAAGTCAATTCGTCTTCTTGGGTAACTTCGCGAAAATTTCGACTATTATGGTCGTGGTTTCTTGACGTTGAAGGTTTACAGTAATCAAATTGATTTTCATTTCTCTGTTTCCTCGTATCTAAATGCGTTAATTCTTCGAAGTAAAAATTAGGATTATTATGTTGATTTCTGTTCTGGTAATTATTATGATAAAAGTTACGTTGGGGATTTGTATTATATTGCGTAGAGTAATTTGAACGTTTCTGGGGATAATTCCTAGTCTGAATTGACATTCTCTCTGGAGGGGTAGTAATTCTTTGATTCGAATTTGGTTTAAAAACATTACTTGAATGATTAGGTTTAAAATTATTATTATGACTTGGGTATTGGTAGTTAGTATTCCTTTGAGTAAATGGAATTGGCTGCGAAGGAAATCTAGGTACTTCGCCGTAATTATTAAATGCGTGATTTGATCTATTTTGTAAAGTATAATTAAAGTTTCTTGGAACATTTTTCGAATGATTCTGAGCGAAATTTTTATTTTTTCTACTCCTATCGAGTAATTCATATTGGGCTAGATTGCACATATAGTCTTTAGTTGCGTTCACTGTGTCATCAAAAGAAAATTCATTATTTGTTATTAAATATGTTCTTAGTTCCATGGGTGCGTTTGATATTAGAACAGTTTTACAAATTTTCAAAATATTATTCTTATAAATTGCTTTTTCTGGATCTGGCATTCTATCTGCGTCAATTCTATAATTTATTCTTATTTTCAAAGAAATTATTCGGTCTATAAATGAAATTATATCTTCATTGGGCTTTTTGTTCAAGAATTGCAATTGGTGTATCAAAACATCAAGGTTAATTTGATCACCAAATTTTGTATACAAGAAATTTTTGAGAACATCCCAATTATTCGGAATGTCAGACGTTGCTACTTCCGCTAGGGCTCTATCTATCAGTTTCGATTTGACCACTGCGAAGCAATAATTTTTCACCATAATATTTTCGTTTACGAACATCGCTAGATAATCATCAACACTTTTTATGAACGAATGCAACTCGTTCTCAACACCTGAAAATTTAGGTAACAGCATACCAAACTTTTCAGCTAGCGACAAATCTACTGCCATTTTCTTTGTTTTATTCTTACGACCTCTAAATTGTTTAATCGACGTAATATTGAATTATTTTAATATTTTACTTATTCAATCAGTTATATCAGTTATATCAATTATTATGTAATTATATCAATTATCAATTATATCAATTATTATTTCAATTACGTAGTCGGTTTTTTCTTCAGAAACCTAGGAAAAACTATTGTAATCGGTTTTTGAAATAAGAAACCTAGGAAAAACTTTATAAATCGGTTTTTAGAAGAAACCTAGAGAAAACTTTATAAATCGGTTTTTGAAATAAGAAACCTAGGAAAAACTTTATAAATCGGTTTTTGGAAGAAACCTAGAAAAAACTTTATACAAGTTTTACGCTCAAAACTTGGGGAAAAGGTTGACTAATTTTGGGCCAGATTAGGTAAACTGGGAGTAATTAAAGGATTGCTCACCACGTTGTCTTGTTGAAATGAAACCGTCACGGGGCGCTACTCAGGTGATCGGGCTCCTGTCTTCTTCACCTAGTTCTTCTTGTGCTGAACGGTTGAAACCGACGGTGTTGTAGACTGGATGGACCTCTTCTTTTTCAGGAACTCACAGGATTTCACAAAACCGGCACAATCCCAGACCTCGTCGCCAATTATGTTTTTCGGGAGGAAGACTTCGTTTTTAAAAAAAAACTACTTTACTTTATTCAATACAACACAACGTTAATACTTGGTAGAGCTACTAGATCGATTAATTAACTGACTAGAAATTGTCATCAACAGATATTTATAACATTCTCTTATCTTATTCTTCTGCGTATTCACTGCAGGTGTTCATTGCTTAGTCTGCAAAATATAACATAGTAATATATCGAATCAATGGTGAACAGATAAACAATGTATCTAATTAGTATGGGGCCATATTATGTAATTATATATATATATATATATATATATATATATATATATTGGAAATACGATTGTTTGCCGGAGAAAACAGGGGAAATGGTTATTTTGGGTTCTTGGCAAGTATTGGTTGGGCAATTATCAACAATCAATTGTCTTTACATCTATATTTCGAACCTTTAGTGGTTCTTCTTCAGGATGCTAAAATATAATGAAAGTAGTAATACATAAAATTGAGCTGTTCTTAATTACTTACGTCTGTCGAGATTATTGTTTAAATTAACAAAGAGAGCATCGGAACAAATATCTTACATTCGATTGATTCTTACGAAGAAAATTGTTGACAATATGATGTGTCAAGTTGATATGACGGATAAAGATAGTTGTTGGTTGATATCACAGAGCATGGTAAAAACATAGAAAATAAACATTTAAGTAACAACATCGACAACGTGATCATCAGTAGGATGTCGGTCCAAGGATAGCAGGTAACTATATATTGTACTTAGGTTTTTGAGGTCCGTCTTCTTGTTGATATTGTTTTCATTTTCGCTGATATAACACATTTCTAGAAATGTTCTTTTGTTGTAGTTTGAGCTAGTACACAATATTTTGGTATCATCGAATTTAAATGTGTGGTCCAGTGATGATGAGTGGTTTGCTATCCTTGGACCGACATCCTACTGATGATCACGTTGTCGATGTTGTTACTTAAATGTTTATTTTCTATGTTTTTACCATGCTCTGTGATATCAACCAACAACTATCTTTATCCGTCATATCAACTTGACACATCATATTGTCAACAATTTTCTTCGTAAGAATCAATCGAATGTAAGATATTTGTTCCGATGCTCTCTTTGTTAATTTAAACAATAATCTCGTCAGACGTAAGTAATTAAGAACAGCTCAATTTTATGTATTACCACTTTCATTATATTTTAGCATCCTGAAGAAGAACCACTAAAGGTTCGAAATATAGATGTAAAGACAATTGATTGTTGATAATTGCCCAACCAATAATTGCCAAGAACCCAAAATAACCATTTCCCCTTGTTAGGGATTGAGATCTCATAATCCTCATTGTTCTCTCCGCCACTGCTTTATTTAATACATTAAAAGGATAACGCATGCTAAAATCAACAAGAAGCGCAACACATGTGTGGACGGAGATTGCGATGTGGAAAACTAGTTAGTTTTTGGTAGATTGCTTGCTGTGAAAATAAACGTAATAAACGAAGTATATTTGTTCTTCTTTCTTGCTTGCTAACTTGCTTACAAATTCAAACTAAATTACGGTCCATTGCTCACTTCTTGGACGAAATAAAGTCCATTGCTAACATTAGTGGTCCAGTCGTGCCGAATTTTGAACTTTACTTTTGAATTTTCACTGAAAATTTCAAGAAGATTTCAAGACGGTCATATGGTCGATTTGCCTGTCATCAAGTACTCAACTGTGCAGCGAATTTACTGGTGTTGGTGAGATTTATATTTCCATCTACTTGTTGGTTGCGTCGGAAATAATACACCCATAAGAAGCCATATCATTCATCCTCTTTGGACTAACGGCTTGAGGATAAATCTGGTGGATGTGCTTAGGCAAGATACAACAAAATTTGGTAAATTCACCAAGAACCTTCATTATCACCGGACACAAGGTAACCAACTTTTCATCGCCTTATCTGGGACTCTGTGTTACGAATTCTTGGAAAGAAATAAATCAGTGAATGAACTAATTATACTTAATACTGTTCTCTATTGTGTATTTTTGCCGATTATTGGTGGAAATCAGAATTTTGCTTCCACTTGCAAAACAAAAAACTTCAGGTAGTTTTCATTCTCATCTTGAATGTTAAACATTCAAATTTCACATATGCTTTGACTTTTTCATGCTGAATTAGATTTAGATTCAATTCTTTATATTTGAATTGTTAATACTACTTGCTTGCTTCTTTCTGCTTATTTTTTGCTTGAGAAATTTCTAAAAATTGCTATATTTTGATTCATTGTTAACTATTATACTGGGGGCTGATTTTCTGGTACTGCTTTTGCTTGCTATATTTCCGTGCTTGATCTACATTTTGTTTACTTATAAAACGAAATGGCAGATTTACTGCTAGAACAACAATTTTTAGCTGCTAGAATAACGAAGTCTTACACTAATTTTAAAAAAGATGGTGCCGCAAAGATGACATTAAGTAATTGTAAAACACGGATGGCTAACTTAGACAAAATTTGGTCCCAATATGAAACTAACCATTTTCAGATCTTGCGCGAAATCAGTGATGAAATTAAAAAATCCAAGTATTTAAAAGAAAATGAATTTGACACTGTTGAAGAATTATACTTAGAGAGACGCTCAGAATTTCAGACATTTTTTGATTCTTTGCAAAATCCGAATACACCTGTAGTAAAAACTGACAACGTGAAATTCGATGATTCGGAGAAATTGCCACCTATTTCCCTACCTAAGTTCAAGGGTGCTTTTCATGAATGGGAATCATTTCGAGATCTTTTTACAACTTTGGTTGGTAATAAAACAAATATATCTAATGTAACAAAATTACATCATTTAAAATTGAGTTTAGAGGGAGATGCAGCTCGCCTTGTCAGCAGTTACGCAATTACTGAAGAGAACTTCACTATTGCTTGGAAAAAATTGACAGATCGATACGAAAATAAACGTCGCCTAGTTTCATCTCATTTATCCGCTATTTTTGCTATGAAAGCAATGAAAAAAGAATCTTCTCTCGAAATTAAGAAAATAATTTCCGGCATTAGTACACCTTTGGCGGCACTCGAGGTGCTCAAACGTCCTGTCAATGCTTGGGATGATTTTTTAGTCTATCATGTTGTTTCACTTCTTGATTCAGAAACGCGCAAACAGTGGGAAAAACATATGGGCAATTCTTCTAGCTCTTCAGAACCTCCAACATTTGCTTCATTGATGGCCTTTTTGGAAAATCAGGTAACGGTTTTGGAAGCATTAGAGGATAGCAATAAAACTTTCTCTAATTACTCTTCCACACCTAAAAATTCCAGACCCGTTTTATTTTCTAATGCCAAGGTACATCAAGTAGCTAATCAATCAAATAATTGTCTTTTGTGTAATGAAAATCACTTTTTCATGTATTGTGATCGTTACAAAAAGAAAAGCCCTAAGCTGCGTAAGGAATTAATTCTCAATCAGAAACGTTGTTTAAACTGCCTCGGTAACCATAATATTCGAAATTGTGCCTCTAAAAAACGTTGCCAAATTTGCCACTGTAAACATCATTCTTCTCTTCATATCGAAAGCGAAACAAATTACTCAGTTCCTACAAGCTTGCCATCAAATGATAATCCCGAATTAGGTCCTTCGACTCCGCAATCAATAAATTGCTCGATTTCCAAAAACATTGCTGCTAATCAATGTAGAGTTCCTAATAGCGTCTTACTTTCTACGGCTTTGGTAAAAGTATGTTCTGATGATGATGACGTCATTATTGTTAGGGCTTTGATAGATCAGGGCAGTCAGACTTCATCTCTGAAACACTGTATCAGAGACTGAACTTAAAATGCCAACAAGTTAACTTGCCAATTTCGGGAGTTGGAGGAAGACAACTTTACACTTGTCGAAAATTAGTTAGTTTTCTTCTAAAACCAAGGTTCAACTCGGAGTTTTGTTGTTCAGTTCAAGCCTTTGTTATTCCAAAAATAACCTCTTATTCTCCTAACCTCGAAAAAAGTCAAATTGCTTTCCCTCACTTGGAAAACCTTCTTTTAGCTGATCCTTATTTTGCCAACAGGGGACAGATAGAAATACTATTGGGTTCAACAATACATGCTCAAATTGTTGCAGGAGAAATAGTCCGTGGTGAACCTGATGAACCAGTTGCCATGAAGACAGCTCTAGGATGGATTGTTTCTGGAAACACTCCAAGTTTCAATTCCACATATTCGCCTTCTGTTTTGCAGGTGTCTGATGATCAGATGTTGGTTAGTGACCTCTTGTCGAAGTTTTTTGCTCTCGAGGACTTCAGCGACGTTGAAAGACATCTTACTCCTGATGAAATCACAACCGAAACATTTTTTGCTAATACTTGCTCTCGTTCCCCAACTGGTCGTTACATAGTGCAGTTGCCGTTCAAGGTAGATGATAGGTCTGTTTTGAACTTCCCTGGGATGTATGATATTGCTAAAAAATCTTTAGAACGAATGGAGAAAAAATTCGAGAAAAATCCTGAATTTGGTCGTCTTTACAGAGAGTTTATGCAAAACTATATCGATTCCAATCATATGAAAAGGCTCAGCGATGACGATCTTGCTAATGTCCGTTATTTTTTGCCCCATCACGGGATTCTGAAACAAAGTAACTCCGTAGCTAAATTGCGAACGGTGTTCAATGGCTCTGCTAAAGCTTTGAATAACTGTTCGGTAAACGACTATTTGCATTCTGGTCCCAATCTGCTTCCTGATTTAACCTCCTTAATTCTGCGTTGGAGAAAGTACGAATTTGTATTTGTTACAGATATTCAGCAAATGTTCCGTCAGATATTGATACATCCTTGCGATCAGGTATTTCAGTGCATACTCTGGAGATTCAATTCTGATGAACCCATAAGCACTTGGAAGCTTCAAACGGTAACATATGGCATGGTTTCTAGTCCTTTCTTAGCTATTAGGGCGACCAGACAGCTTGCCTGGGATGAACAACATCTATTTCCTTTAGGTGCGGGTATCCTGCTAGATGAGACTTACATGGATGATACACTTTCAGGGGGTTATACTCTGGATGAAGCTTTACTCAAGAAAAAGGAACTTGTTGAGATATGTAGGTCTGGTGGCTTTGCTTCACATAAATGGTTAGCTAATAACAATAATCTTCTACATAATATGTCGTATTGTGATGGTGCTAATCCATTTAATTCTCAGTCTTATAATTTTACAGATGAAAATACCTTCAGTATTCTCGGTCTAGGTTGGCATCCCGAATCTGATAGCTTCATATTCAGAGTCAAAAGTACCTCTGACTGTGACAATGTGACTCTTACTAAGAGAGTTGTTCTCTCAAAAATAGCGAAGTTATTTGACCCTCTTGGGTGGCTCTCACCTGTAATTGTCACTGCAAAGATTTTTATGCAACAGCTTTGGCTCAATAAAATCGATTGGGATGACAGACTAGATTCTGATATGGCCAGACAATGGTTGTGTTGGTACAACGATCTTTCGGTTCTTGATAATTTAAAACTCAATCGCTGGTTCGGTTATAGCCCTGATGCTAATCTCTGCGAGATGCATGATTTTGCTGACTCCTCAAAATTTGCTTATGGAGCTGTGATATATCTTCGTATTATTAAGGGAAATGAAGTTAAAGTAAATTTAATTCAAGCTAAAACTAAGGTGTCACCCATAAAACCCTTACTTACTATCCCCAGGTTGGAGTTATGCGCAGCTACTTTGTTGGCTAAACTTACTCGAAAAGTATTCGATGCTTTACCTATAGAAAATTGCACGGTTCATCTTTGGTCCGATTCTACAGATGTTTTGTTTTGGCTGAGTGACCATCCCTCACGTTGGCCTATATTCATTGCAAATCGGTGTTCCAAAATACACACCTTGGTTCCAGAAGCTTCTTGGAGGCATGTCAGAGGAATTGAAAACCCCGCTGACTGCATATCCAGAGGTCTGAGACCAAGTGACTTGCTTAACTATCAGCTATGGTGGCAGGGTCCTAAATGGCTGACAGATGATAATGAACCATTTGCAATGACCCCTCAAAATTCAATCAGTAGTTTGAGCTCGTCATTAATTACTGATTGCTGCATTACTTCAAGCTTGGTATCAAAGGGACATCTTAAACCAATATGGGATCTGCTTGACAGATTCTCAAATGTTCAAAAACTTTTGAAAGTTACTGCCTATATTTTGAGATTTCTCATTAAATTGATTAACAAAGCCAACCTGCCCCGACGATGTTATTTGTTATCATTCAATTGGTTTAAAAACGTTCCAATCTCTCGGACTGTTGAACTCAGTACTCATGAGTTGAACAGATCACGTTTAACATGGGTTTACTTAGTGCAGCAGACGTATTATGTAAGCGAGTTCAGGTTGCTGAAGGAAAAGTGTGCCATACCAAAAAATAGCAAAATCTTAAAATTAGACCCCTTTCTTCATGATAATTTGATCAGAGTGGGTGGTCGACTACAAAACTCTTTTCTTGAGTTCGAAGAAATGCATCCCTTAATTTAGCCATTCGAATCGCCTTTTTCTTCGCTTCTCATCAAATTCTACCATTCTAAAACTTTACATGGTGGTGTTAAATTAACACTTGCTACGCTTAGGACAAATTTTTGGATAGTTCGCGGGCGACAGCTAGTCAAGAGCATAATCCATAAATGTTGTTCTTGCTTGAGATATAGGAAAAGTCCTATGTATCAAAAATTAGGAAATTTACCCGAGTTCAGAACTCGACCTAGTCGTCCTTTTCTCAAGGCTGGTGTTGATTATGCCGGGCCATACAATATTAGAGCTTCTCCTGGTCGTGGCCATAAAACTTATAAGGGTTATATTGCATTATTCGTTTGTTTGAGCACACGTTCAGTTCATTTAGAGTTGGTCTCTGGTTACTCATCAAAGGAATTCATTGCTGCCTTCCGAAGGTTCACTGCAAGACGCGGATTTTGTTCAGATCTTTACAGTGATCGTGGCACAACTTTTATTGGAGCTGATAAGGAGCTCAAGGAATTATTTGAGAGATCCACTTCTTTTACTAATGATATTTCTGGTATCCTTATAAATGAGGGAACCAACTGGCATTTCAATCCGCCAGCAGCGCCCCATTTCGGCGGAATATGGGAGGCTGCAGTCAAATCTGCTAAACACCATCTCAGACGAGTTATTTCTTCGCATTCTTTAACATTCGAAGAATTCTATACACTGCTGACACAGGTAGAAGCCTGCATGAACTCTAGACCTTTAATGAGTTTGCACGATACTGTTGATGATTTACACCCTCTTACACCCGCTCATTTTCTAATTAATTCGCCATCTTTCATCATTCCAGAACCTTCCAGTTTGGAAGTTGAAATATCACCTACTGAAAGGTGGAAAATTGTACAGCAAATGCTTGCTCATTGGTGGAAGCAATGGTCGCGCGAATATCTTCAATCGCTCTAAGTTAGGTTTAAATGGTTATCAAAACAACCTTCTCTCCAGTTAAACGATCTCGTTTTGATTACTGCTGAGAATACTCCTCCCTCAAAGTGGCCTTTAGCCAGAGTTATGGCCGTTTTAGAACGGCCTGTAAATAAATTAATACTTTTGTCAAAAGCAGTGCCTGAAAGCGATGCCTTATAATTAATTAATTTGATTTATATTTAGTAATTTATTGTATCTTAGCACCTAGAAAAAATTATACTTCTTTGCATCATCTTAAATTTCAACCTATAAGCATTTGTACAAACTTATCACATAATATTTTCCAATGTTGATAACTGTTCAAGTAGTCGATTATGTTGTGCTAGCCTTGTCATTTCACCTATATGAAATGAAGTGGGTGGAATGTTAGGGATTGAGATCTCATAATCCTCATTGTTCTCTCCGCCACTGCTTTATTTAATACATTAAAAGGATAACGCATGCTAAAATCAACAAGAAGCGCAACACATGTGTGGACGGAGATTGCGATGTGGAAAACTAGTTAGTTTTTGGTAGATTGCTTGCTGTGAAAATAAACGTAATAAACGAAGTATATTTGTTCTTCTTTCTTGCTTGCTAACTTGCTTACAAATTCAAACTAAATTACGGTCCATTGCTCACTTCTTGGACGAAATAAAGTCCATTGCTAACACCCCTATATATATATATATATATATATATATATATATATATATTGTAACAAAGCGAACTTCGTCACTAAGAACTTTCTGTACATTTTCCAATTTCTTAATTCAAAAACGAAAATATTCGTAATTTCGTATTGTGACGAGGTGAACTTCGTTACTGTAACCATCCTGTATATTTTCTAACAATGTTGAATTCAAACATAAAATTATTTCGAGTTTCATATCGTGAAAATCTAAGAAGCCAATTTCAGATTTCTAACTATGTAGAAAAACTTACGTTCGCCGTAGTCGGCGACGTTATCTGTACCATATGTGTTTTTTGTGCAGAGCGGCAATTGATATGGATACTCTTTTTTCTCACTCGAGCTTTCGAAGTATTTTTGAAGAAAAAGTTCGAATAACCTTTGAACGAGCGGTTTTATCGAAATATCGTATGAGACATTTTCGTAGAGCATCTAGTTAACTACACGAAAATGTATCACACAATGGAATCCGTCAATTGGTTCGTGAAGAAAAATTTTTTATTGAAAACAGCAAATTTTTTCCTGGTATCAACAGCGGAAATAGAAGTCATCGCTGAGCGACCTCTAAATATTAATATTCGAAGTTAATATCTTCACAGTCGCCTTTTGTCGATACTCTGAAGATGATTAGAAATAGAGCTTCGTGAAAACAAACACAATCGATTTTTTTGAATAATTTTTTTCTTCAAAAATACCTCAATATTAGCATCGAATCGAATAACTTTTGATGTGGTCGTTTTACCGAAATATCGTAACGGTCATTTTTGTAGAGTATCTGATTGTCTGCACGAAAATGTATCACACAATGAAATCCGTCTATTGGTTTCTGCTCTATGAATTTTTTATTGAAAAAAGAAATTTTTTCCCTGCTATTAGTAGGGAAAATAGAAATAATTGATGAGCGACTTCTAAATATTATTATTTGGAGCTGATATTTTCATAGAGGTCCCTTTTCGATTCCCGGAAGATGATTAGGGGGGGGGGTTTCGTGAAAAAAAATGTCGATTTTTTGAAACAGTCTAATATATTTATATATATACATCCTATTATGCTTGGCTCCTCCGTCTGAATCGCAGACATCGGTCCTCCACGAGATGGAAGGCGTATAATGAAAATTTGGTCAAAGTATATTACCTAATTGAATGTCCACATTACTTATTCGACAAAATATTCTTGATTTTTTTTTTCTTTTCCTTCAGAATTCCGTACTTAGGTCCACCGTTCAAACTAAAGTATTTAGGTCAACCTTGAGTATACTTCTATATCTAATTTACCGACTGTTGGTCCTCCGCAAGGGTAATATTATCCACTTCGAAGTACCTAGGTCATCCGGCACCGTTGCCACAATGTCATCAATATGATATAGTCCTAGCGAACGACTTGGCGCTTTTGTCATATAATAGGTATCGATGAATCCGTCCGTTCCGCCCTGATGTGAATTATTCATATTCTTTCAGTTATGGTGTTGCTTTGAAGAAATAAAATTGCTGAGTACCTTCAATCATATAATTTTTTTTTCGATTCTAAATCTTGATCAATATCTCTATTAACAAAGGCTTATCATTTCGGAATGTGTCGTATTGAAATGTCCGTAATTATATTTAAATGGTTAACGATGCTATATTTTTTTGAGGTTTTCTGTAAATAGGTAAGACTGATTTTGGGGTTAGATTGTTCAAAAAATACGGCTGATTTATAAGTCCATTTATAAAGGAAAACCTGGTATATTTGGGCTTAAATTTTATGAGGTGAATCAGCTACTCATACAATGTGTCCCTCTAGTGCCATATCGGTCGCTATCTGCGTTACGGCTAATTTTTTTTCCGAAGTAGACATGTATTGACCCTAGAATGGCGCCACCAAAAAAAAAAATTGCGTTTCCTACAACAGACTTGATATTTATAAATGAAAAAGTCCATCATATTTTGTTTTTTTATTTCAGAGCTGCATTATCTATTGATTTATTTGTACCTTGGTTTTTCTTGGGTAACTTTGTAATCTACAAGAGCTCATTTGATTGGACAGTTCGGAAGAATTAGTTGTCGCCATTGAAAGAGTCTCCCGGGCTTTCCGGCCTTGGTCTATCAGAAATTATCCCACCTAACGTTTCGCCCACATCTGCGGCAGGCATCTTCAGAGAATTCTTAGGGCCGTTTGCACCGCTTTGGCTCAGATTCGAAAAATCATTTCAGCTTCTGTTTTATAGGTAGTCTAGCATAGTCAAATAACACTTCGAATCTGAGCCAAGGAGATGGGAATGGCTCTCAGTCCAAGATTATAACACGAATGCTTAATTACTGACTCTGAGTCAGTAACAAGTTGAGGTTTTCACGATCAGGAACTATGACATCAAGAAAGTCTTTCAGGCGTATTAGTCGTGGTCTATGATGAATTGTTTCTTAATATATTTCGCCCACATCTGCGGTAGGCATCTTGAGGGAATTCTGGGTCTGAGATTGTGATTCGATTGCTGAGTTACGGGTACTGACTCAGAGTCAGTAACTCAACATTCGGGTTACAATCTCAGACCAAGAATCCTCTGAAGATGCCTACCGAACCGATGATCAGGAAAAACATTAAGGTGCGTACAAACATGCCCCGATTATCGTACCGCACCACGTCGCGTACCCAAGTGTGGACGACGGGGTGCAACAGCGTATCGCACCTCGCCGTGATCACGGTGTAGATATTGGCGAATTCTGTTGATCGCGTCGGTGTACGCGACGATGTACGCTATTCGGAACATATTTTTGTACGCACCTTTATAGACCTATTTATTTAAGTATTTAAGGAATCAGTTGTGCCCTGTGTAGGCTTCGTTACTGTGCTCTTACGCCACATTATTAACAGCACTATTGATTGCTTACCCAACATCGAATGGTGGGATACGACGTCATAAATAAAGAAAATTTCATTCCTAGCCCTGAATCAAACTGGGGAACTCGTTATCCTACGCTAACGGACACAAGCATGTATTTCTTTTCCAATACAAAACATTTTATCTTCATTATTGTGTTCAGTTATCATTTCAGAATGACAATTCTCGTAATATGTCTTAGTTTTTGGTGCTGAAAAATATTCTGTTTTTCTTGTGTTATAACATGTTTGGTTTATCTATGGGAGATGATTGCCTTTCATTGGGGTCCCGTAGCGGTCTTCAAACATCTGAAGTGCCGAAAAATCATCACCTGGAAGGTCGTATCTGGTTTGAAAAAACCCTCACGACCAGAGAGCAACAATTTGTGGATTTTGAATATGAATATCGAAGGAATTTCGAAAGACAAGTGTGATTGCGTCTCCAAATTAGCTGATGAACATGGTATCAAAGAGATTCTTCTGCAAGAAACCCACACGGCAACAGAAAAAAAAATCCTCGTGAAAGAGGACAGTTGAAAGTTATGTATTAATTGATTTTTTACAAGTTTAGCTTGTTATTTTGAAAAATTGTCAGTTTCGTGACTTTCAACAGATTCGGAAAGGGGAAATTGATGGAGTTTTTTTATCATTTCTTTCAAATTTTGTGACATTTCTGTCATAAATATTCATAAACCTCCGAACATTATTTGGCCAAGAAATCTTAATGTTGATGTTTTTTTAAAGTAGCAAATGCATTTCCAAAATGCATTCGATTTATTCTGAATAATCGGTTTCTTTTTTGCTTTTGTCTTTTTTCATTTCAGATTAAGAATTACGAGTCGTTCTGGGAAGAATCTGTGTATCCGAGCCCATCGACGGATAACATGAAGATGATCACACTGATGTCTTTCAAGATTTTCCTGATATTTGATATTTTATGTTATTTTGTTTACGGGGAGGCAGGTTTTTTCGGCTGAGGTTTTTTCCCCTGGCTGTATAAAATCGTATGATACTAGTGATGATAGTATCGTATGATTCTATAGTATCATACAAGGAATGTTATGATACCCCGTTCTTTTTTTACCTCAGCTTAGGTACTTTTTGTTTCAACATTTATTGTATTATTTTAGCTCTCTTTTTCATAAGAATATATATATATATATATATTTCATCTTATTTATTCGATACCGAAATAGATGTTTGGGAACGTTTTTGAATTGTTTCCCTCGAATCAAACCAGTCCTGAATTCAAATTAGAATATCTGTAAAATTATTTAAGTTGTGCAGATATTTGGGGGGCACGGTAGTTGCATCATGAATTACACGTAGCAAGAAAGAATTAGAATACTTTACTGCATGGGTAGAGAACAAGGAAAAGGGAAGTATTCTGGCATTAAGAATTGATGCTCGGCAGTATTCAGATAGAAGTCTGCAGGTCGAGCTTCTGAAAGATTGAGTTAATGAAAATATTGATTATTTAAAAAAAACTAAATCTGCTTCTAGTTTACATATTTCCTAGAACGTTCCCTTCCATTTTTTTTTCAAATTCCTCAAGAAATATTGAGTTTGAAGTAAAATTATTGATACACTAAATTCAAGAAGAAAAAATTCTCAACGAAAATGATCGTGTTCGTTTTTTCACAGTTTCAACGGTTCTGAAGATTGAATCGCAGTATTTAATAACTGCCCCAATTTTGAGCTCGACAATATGGTGGTCAGATTTCGATGATTTACCTACTACTACACCTCCTAAATTAAAAGAGATAGAAAACACTAGACTACATGTTATGTTCCCTTTTTGAATTGAACATAAATTGCGCAAGTCGCTACAGTGTCTAGTTTCCAGCTTTGCACTTTCGCAGTATTGCAACTACGACCTCAAAATGAAAACATCAAAGGCACTTCTTTTCATACCGGTGCTATCAAAATTTCAGTTCCACTCAAAATTTTATAGGAATTACAAAAAATTCAAATGGAAACCATAAACAATAGTGTATTTTCCATTAGACTTTTCTTAGACAATTTCAGAAATAAATATTATGAAATACTTCCGATTTTATTATGAGTCAAAAATTTCGAAGAAACCCTTTTCGGTCAAGGAATTCAAGTAGGCTCTCATCTCTCACCACTTTCCGTGGAAACTGTGATTAAACATCTCTGTTTTCGAACACTGTTCATAGAAAAAAACGAAGTGTTTCCATAAACACACCTCGGGTCTGCATGATAACATATAACACTCAGGCAGTTCAGTCCAGTGAGAACATCTCCTGAAATATAACTCCTGAAGATGCCAGACACTCGAACTGGCGAAGCGTCGAGAACTAATCTACGACGACGGCCTAAATACTCGAAAGAACATGTCACATTGAACGATGGCCGCGAAAGCCTCAACCAATTCATAAAATATAACTATTACTAATATTTTCTTAATCAATTTGACAGCTGATAATTGTGATATATTAAGTCCTATGACCTCCTCAGTTAAAAATATGTTAATCCAAATCAAAACCTTATTTGATTTTTTTAAACGAAATTTTTTTTTCCGAATTTTCGATATATAAACTGGAAAAAATATAATTTCTCTAAAAACTTCCCCTGGATGAATTTATTTCGAGACTGTATTCACTATTGTGAATACACTATTGTGAGGAAGTTATATCGAATAATGAAAATTGGCCCAATATCAAAATCACACTGCAGCACGAATGTTATGTTACTCGAAAAAAACATAACATGTGGATTAGTAGATTTGTCTTCTAATTAAGGATATGGCTTACTAAATGAAAGAAATTTTATCACCCTGTACTTTCAGTCATCTTTAAAAAATAATCAATAAAAAATTCAAAATCTCACTCGAAAGCTTCACAAATAAAATACTGGCTACGCCCTTGACATGAGATAAGATATGAGGTGAACTTTTTTTTAATTATTCATGATGTCATTTGAATGTCATATTTAGAGTAGGTCCATACCTACTCCCATATAATCCATATATCCCATATATCCATATATATCCATATAAAGTGAGAAAAAAATCAATTGAACCCATTTTGAATGGTTTCAAGCGAAGCGGTCGCACTGGTCAATTTTAGTTTTCAGTTAACCACTTGGAATACAATTTTTGCTCCTGGCGTCATATAAAGTGACGTCATAATTGTTTCGAGGTTACTGACGACCCAATTATTGTAACTGCACCTTCAGAGTTGAGCTCATAACTTTTTTTTTGACAATAACACATTTAGTGTAAGAAATTAAAATGAAACCTCAATGGAAGAAAATCTCCGTTGAACCTGAACACCAAACAAAATTCAGCGCAAATCTCTGCTAGTTGTAGCAGATGATACAAACCAATTATTAAACTATTGAATTATACATTTTCTCAAACCGGACTCTGAAACTTATAAAATTAAGAAAATGAAAATGCTCTGATGTGGAAGGGAAAAACACCTTTTTGAAATTTCAATATCTTGAATAAAAAATCAATCGGGGGATACTAGTTGAACATTCGCTATAAATTTAAAATTATATGATATGAAACTAGATGTAAATAGTCATTGTTCCCAACATCTTCAACTGAGTTGGAATTCCTACATCTATAAAATTTTGTGGATTCTTCTCCGTCCTGTATTTACCGTTTTTTCCTGCTTCTCGAGAGTTTCTCATCACTATTGAGTTGAAACCCGTTGAAGCCTTCTTGAGGATAAACAATTGTCGTTCTTCTTCTGCAATCTTTTTTGTCATAATTGAGTCGTTCTTTCATAATAATTTTAATATTCATTAGTAGGCATTCAATGCAATAATGAGAACATACACTATATCAAATATTTCAGTGGTGAACACAACGATGAAAACCCACCGTTGGGTACGATTTGCTTTCTCATAACTATTCGCTGAGAAAAAAACCAAAACATCAAAAAACTGCCAAAGGATGTCGAAATATTTACATTTTCACGAGTATCTTTCGAGTATTACAGAGTAGTTTTCGGTGGTTCGAGTATATTCATATCGTGACAAGTTTCCTCGTCTTTCGTTTAACAATCTTCGTGAGGGTGGCATAGTATTAGGCTGTTCATATTTCTATTCATCTATTTGATTGTATTTGATGCGATATTTCATATATCATTTTTAATGAAATCTCAAATCGAAGAAATATCGAGTAGCTACTTCTATTGCGAACTCTACCTATGCACAGAGCAGCCGAATAGGAAATATCGTAAATCCTGATTTCATTCGGCATTCCATTCAACAGTCACAGTCTATGCGATGTTGCCAGGATTTCGGAGGACTTATCCACCGTAAGATCGTTTTGACGTATAATCGGAGGACCGATACACTGTAGAATGGAATTTGTATATTGGACAAAATAATTACCGATGTTGTCGCTGCATTCGCCGATCAGCTGTTTACCGAAACGAGTATTGTTTCGTGTTTACATTAGATTTCTATTTGTATTTATGGGATTTTTTAGTTTAAACGTTTATTGGCTATCAATAATCGAAGTTGTTTCCTTGATTTTGGATCCTGTGGATTATATTGTAAGTGCAAGTATAGGTAATATTGTGCTTTTTGTTATATTTTATGTAAAATATTGAGGTGATTACTATTCAATTTTGAATGCTTTTCAGTTCATCTGGCAAGATGTTTACCAAAGGTTCCTCTAATTATAGGAAATTTTCCAATATTTCCATGCTCACAGATGCTGGGTAGAAGGTGAGCAAGTGTTGCAATGCAATCATTTGATTCTATGTGGGAAAAAATTATTTCAAAACATTGGAATTCTACAAGGACAACCCCATCATATTGAGGAAATAATGTCTTATAAAAATGATGATGTGAAGGTTGACAATATTATATACAGATACTAAGCAAGATTGTCTGGAATTTGCAAGCATATTTTAGCCCTGCTACTCTACAAGGTTGTACGTACTACAAAATATTTTGACAATTCTACTGATTGTGAAGGTAAAATTGTAATGTAAATGAACACCAGCATGAACAATATATTCATTTAATAGAAGCTACTAATTTTTTTTTTTTTAGGAAGGGAAAAAATCTATGAATAGAAAATGGGTGATAAATTTTGAATAAAAATGGACATTCTTCAGAGAACCGTATGTATGCAGAACATGACGTGATCCTCGATTAATCATGTTGAAGAATTCATTACGCTAGATTTTAATGTATTCTTCATTTATTGCGTCTCACTTGTGTCTTAGGCTGCAGTTATAATAAAATAAAATAATTCAACTCATCTATCGATTGATTGCACCTTTTCCGTTGCTAAATGAATGTCAATATTATCAAGCTATTTTTAATATTAAATTGATACATATATGTATGTATATTGTTTAAAATAGCCAATTCTCGGAATTTAATTGGAATTCCACATGTAGATTTGTTCACTGCTGAACATGAGTTCAATTTTGCAACCATCGAGAGAATCACTTAAACTCACAAGATCCCTAGTTTTATTTCACATTATCATATGGATTGAATTCAGCACTTTCAACTTGGCTTCTTGAATTGTTGAAATTTCTATATATTCAAAAATATCAAGTAGACTCAAAGTAATTCATTTTGATATTCTTATCAAATTATGAAAATTATTGTACAAGAACGATATGAACAAAAATTTAAAATGACTTTACTTGAACTGCTTTTTTTGATAGGTTTAGTGAAGGTACAGCTTTCTTCTGGAGTAACAGAAATGTTTTCATAGTGAGAGTTTCTGAAATAATTCAAAACATATGAAGCATTGTTTTCAATTGACATCAGTTTCCAATCTTGCTTGTTTTCATTTCACAAACTTCTGGCCGGAAATGCTGTAAGCATACTACATAATCTAATATGTTTAGATACAGGTTTTTCCATTATCAAAACATGCTCCCAGGATTTACGTCTATTAATTTCCTCTACGATTTCTAGTTTATTGGTAAAGTAAACATTTTGATTTTCACCACGAAAATGGGCTCCAGGATTCCTAGATTTTTTAGAATTACATCCATAAGCACAACAATTAGGGTTTTTCACGGTTTTTTCCTTAGGCATATCTTTTAATCGCAATAAATACGTAAAAATAAACAAATAAACCCAGCTTTCACGTACTAACTGTCAAAACGATACTCATTTCGGGCTTAGTTCCAGCTAACGCCGGCGGTGTCGCATAGAGTTGTGTTTTGCTCTATACTCCAAAAGTATACGCCGCCGCGAGCGCCATCACTAGAAGAGTTGGATGAAGGCTGAACTAAAATATACAAAAATGGCAAAATTCACGATTTCAGTCCTTCATCTGAAAATTTTATGGTGGACTCAGAGTCATGTTTCCAATCATTCAGCATGAAATGCCTTAGGTCCTCCATATACGGTAGACCCATCGACCCCGGAGGACCTATAGTATGAAAATGCGCTGTTATCGGAGGACTTAAATATAGTGGGATATATATATATATATATAATATATATATATATATATATATATATATTGAAGAACCTGTATGTATATATATATATATATATATATGAAGAAAATCGTTGCTGAATTGTGAATATGAATTGATTTTTATAGTGGGTTGGCAGCAGATGATAAATAAAACTCTTTTTTCTTTCTCAAGCTTTCGAGACTTCATTGTCTCTTCCTCAGGAAAACTAAAATGAATAGATATAACATCACATATATATATATATATATATTAGACTGATTCAAAATAATCGACTTTTTTTGTTTTCACGAAACCCCCCCCTAATTATCTTCAGGGTATCGAAAAGAGACCTCTATGAAAATATCAGCTTCAAATAGTAATATTTAGAGGTCGCTCATCAATTATTTCTATTTTCCCTACTAATAGCAGGGAAAAAATTTCTTTTTTCAATAAAAAATTCCTAGAGCAGAAACCAATAGACGGATTTCATTGTGTGGTACATTTTCGTATAGACAATCAGATACTCTACAAATATGTCCCTTACGATATTTCAATAAAATGGCCGCTTCAAAAGTTATTCGTTTCGATGCTAATATTGAGGTATTTTTGAAGAAAAAAATTATTCAAAAAAATCGATTCTGTTTGTTTTCACGAAACTCTATTTCTAATTATCTTCAGGGTATCGAAAAAAGGCGTCTGTAAAGATATTAGCTTTGAATATTGATATTTAGAGGTCGCTCAGCGATGATTTCTATTTCCGCTGTTGGTAGCAGGAAAATATTTTCTTTTTTCAATAAAAAATTTTCTCTTCACGAACCAATTTACGGATTCCACTGTGTAATACATTATCGTGAAGGGAACTAGGTGCTCTACGAAAATGTTCTATACGATATTCCGATAAAACTGCTCGTTCAAAAGTTATTCGAACTTTTTCTTCAAAAATACCCCTATATTAATACCTTATATTGAGGTATTTTGGAAAAAAAGTTCAAATACCTTTTGAACGGGTTATTTTATCGAGATATCGTATGGAACATTTCCGTAGAGTATCTAGTTCTCTACACCAAAATGTATCATACAGTGGAATCCATCTATTGGATCGTGAACAAAAAATTTTTAATTGAAAAAAGAATTTTTTTTCCTGCCATCAGCAGCGAAAATAGAAACCATCGATGAGCGACCTCTGAATATTAATATTCAAAGCTAATATTTTCACAGACGCTTTTTGTCGATGCCCTGAAGATGATTAGAAGGCGGGTTGCGTGAAAACAACTAAAGTCGATTTTTTTGAATAATTTTTTTCTTCAAAAATACCTCAATATTAGCATCGAATCGAATAACTTTAGATGAGGCCATTTTATGGAAATATCGTAGAGGACATATTTGTAGTGTATCTGATTGCCTACACGAAAATGTATCTTACAAAGAAATCCGCCAATTGGTTTGTGTTCTAGGAATTTTTTATTGAAAAAAGAAATTTTTCCCCTGCTATTAGTAGGCAAAACAGAAATAATTGATGAGCGACCTCTAAACGTTATTATTTGGAGATGATATTTTCACCGAGGTCTTTTTTCGATACCCTGAAGATAATTAGGGGGGGGTTTCGTGAAAACAAAAGAAGTCGATTTTTTTGAATCAGTCTAATATATATATATATTGAAGAACCTGTATGTATATATATATATATATATATATATATATATGAAGAAAATCGTTGCTGAATTGTGAATATGAATTGATTTTTATAGTGGGTTGGCAGCAGATGATAAATAAAACTCTTTTTTCTTTCTCAAGCTTTCGAGACTTTATTGTCTCTTCCTCAGGAAAACTAAAATGAAGAGATATAACATCACATGGTAAAAAACATATAAATTACTACTTTCGAAATTGAGATTTCAATCTAAGATGTTTTGTATCATGAATGGAGACATCAAACACCTGATCAGTATAATGAGAGAAATTTGTCTGACACTTTCACCTAGTCCTAATAAAAAATTGACATTGTAAGTTTCTGACGAAAGTCAAACATTCTTTCGATAATTTTCTTCCCTTTTGTTTGATGTCTCCATTCATGATACAAAACATCTTAGATTGAATTCTCAATTTCGTAAGTAGTAATTTATATGTTTTTTACCATGTGATGTTATATCTATTCATTTTAGTTCTCCTGAGGAAGAGACAATAAAGTCTCGAAAGCTTGAGAAAGAAAAAAAAGTTTTATTTATCATCTGCTGCCAACCCACTATAAAAATCAATTTATATATATATATATATATATATATATATACAGGGTGAGTCGGGAGGAACGGACCAAACTTCAGGTGTGTATTCTGCAGGTCGAAATAATTCCAAAAAACTCATATGTTGTTATCCGATTCTCATTTGTTTTCAAACTATAGGGTAATTAGAATATTTAAATAAGGTTAACCAATATTCAGTTCAAGAATTTCTCGGACTATGGATTGGTCGCTGTTGTCTATTAGTTGGCCTCCAAGATCTCAAAACCTCACAGCATTGAACTATTATTTGTGGGGCTGGTTCAAGAACAAGGTATCCAAAGTTAAAGTTGACACTCGGGATGCTCTAAGTCGACGCATTTGAAATACGGCATTGCTTATTAAAGCAAAGCACGAATCAATCAGAAAAGTATCGAGAGCCCTTCGCAGACGAATGTGTTTCGAGGTTAATGGTGCATTTATTAAAATAATGCTATAAATGAAACCATTCAAATATAGAAAATGTTGTTTTTTATAATGACGCTATAGTTTGAAAACAAATGAAAATCGGATAACAACATATGAGTTTTTTTATATTATTTCGAGCTATAGAATACACACCTGAAGTTTGGTCCGTTCCTCCCGACTCAACCCTAAAGGTTGTACCAAGTTCGACGGCCTATTAGGCGTTTCTGGAAAACTAGACTTATTTGAAATCCGAAAATTGGGATTATGATAATGTTGACATAATCTACCGAGCTAAAATATTCTTGGAGCCTGACCACTTTCATTTATACAGGGAGCGAAAAAAAATTTTCAAAATTTTATTTTTCTGTTTTTTTCTTTTTGAATTTGAGAGAGTATGCAATTCTGAATACATTCGTACTCGAATCGTTGCATTCGTCGAAATACTTTCAAAAATATCGAGAAAAATCTGAAGAAAAAGAGAGAAAAAGGTATTGGGTATTATGTTCGTTATTCCTAATCTACATATCTTAAGCACAAACCGTTTCCACATTCACTATTGCCAGTGCGAGGGCTTCTGTCGATACTAACCTGATGTATATAATTCGTATAGTTAACCGACGCATTCAGTCCCAAAATATGGCAACGTTGCACGTCGATTGCTTTGGAATAATCCATGCTAGCTTTTTCATATACAGACATCAAATAAACTATTTCAGATCTTATACGATCCCGATATAGTGAATCGTCGTCATGAGCAATTAATTCACCACCGATATTTCGAATAGGAATCGATAATTCTTTTATGGTCCATTTGAATATATTAATTTCTCGGAAGCCTATACATACCCGATGAAGGGAATCAACGTCATATAACTGATCAGCGAGCACAAACATCCCTGGGATTTTTTGCGATATTTCGAAAACGTTGGCACGCGAATGTTTTGTTGAGACGTAATATTTATGTACTTCCCAAAGAGGTCTTCGAAGTCCATTGCGAATCATTATTTATTCCGAACTGTGCCATCTGTGGCATTTCTTTGTTTGCCTACTGAGAGGTATTGGCGAGGTTAAAATAATGTTAACGTGTGGATATCTTTACTAGACATCACATAATTTGTCATGCGAAATTTATTCGGACTGTGAATATTAAACTTCTCTTCGGGCGCTGCTAGATGTCGTGATTTGCATTATGTTACCCCGAACAACCTAACTACATTGGGTTTGAGGGTAGGATTTTTTTTTCGGGATGTGCACTCCGAAATCAATGGGAAATTATAAGGCCGAAATCGGTCGTCATAATGCTATCATCTGATTCATCGTGCCGGTCCTTTCTATTGAAAGTTTTGCTAACCGTAAATTTGATGATGATAGAGATATTGATTTCATTATTATATTTTCATTGTTATATTTCGACGATTAGTATTTCTAATTTTTATGCCACAAAAAGTCCGTATTCCGTGTAAAGGCGAGGAATTTCCAGTTTTAGATTTATTCTCCATCAAGAAATCAGAAAAAAAGGTCATGTGAAATGTACTAACCGAGATTCAATGTGAGCAAATTCCTTGTAAAATATCTATTGTGTGCATAAAAACGACTTCAAAAAGACTTCTACGAAGTTCTTTTCGTGACATCCCAGGGAAGTTCTTTCTCTAACATCTTGGGGAAGTTCTTTTTCTGACATTACGAAAAGTTCTTTTTGTGACATCCCTGGTACATCTTGATAATGGTCGCCTGCGGCGGACATTTGATGTTATATGAAAGTTCTATTCATGTGTAAACAGAACATCGCAGTGGATGTCCAAATTGTTCAATGTCTCGAAATCTCTTACTTTTAACAGCTCAGATATGTTTTTGTGCTCGCTGGGTGTTTCAGTGAGACAGTTTCAAGTTGAATTTTCATTTTAATAATTTGTTAGTCAAGTAAAAGACCGTTCTACCTGACTAAGTTGAAAAAATTAAAAATTAAACGACGATAATAATCCTTAGTGGAATATTAAATTTTCAATTAAAGTCCAGATATTTTGCCGTTAACAACAGTGGTGTAGTGGTAAAATATTCAGTGTGGGAACGCTAAATAGTGACTTACCAATGGAAGGAAGGTGCATGGGTGCTGGCTGATGCCTCAAATAAATATATGAGGCACTCACACATTTTTTAAGATATAATTTCATTTACTTGCGTAGGTGATTTCAATTTTATTTGTTATTATTATCATTTTTTTTCTTGTTGGTACATTATTTGGGCTATTTCCATTATCTATACTGTTGGAATTTACCGACGTTTCGGCAAGCATTCGCCTGCAGTCATCAGGTTGTTGTTGGTCCTGAGAAGGACCGGTCTTTGCCAAACTTGTTCCGTTTGGACTTTTGCGCTCCATACCATCCAACTGAGTTGTGGGAATACAAACGTGAGTTGTCAGAGGTGCCAACTCCGCAACTCAACCCACTCTGACTAACAGTCCACTGAAGTAGGAAATTCTCATTTAACTCGAGTTGTTCTGACACTTCGACATAAATGTCATGAATAAATTTATTCTAAATTCTCATTTAACTCGAGTTGTTCTGACACTTCGACATAAATGTCATGAATAAATTTATTCATGACATTTATGTCGAAGTGTCAGTGATTACGGCAGGCGAATGCTTGCCGAAACGTCGGTAAATTCCAACAGTATAGATAATGGAAATAGCCCAAATAATGTACCAACAAATATTCCATTATCAAGAATATCTCGTTCACATTTTTTTTTCTTAATGAAACCAGTGTGAGAACGCCTTTCCCACGGGTTCCCGCTCCACTACGCCCCTAGTTAACAACCGATTTTAACGAAAATTTTCTCAAAGCCCCCAAAATATGTTATATTGTGTACTACTAGTGCAGCCTCGACAGTATAATTCATGTAACGAAAATTGTAGAAGATATGGATTTATTCCAGCAAGAAACACACAACCTAAAATCATAATTGGATAAAGAGAGGGCGTGTACCCATATCAGAAATAGGCAGAGACTCTTATTTTTCCAATGCACTTTTTATAATAATGTTTTTAAATTTTTTCATGTTTTAGTGGAACAATTTTCAAAATATTCGTTATTTCTCCACAAGATAAATATAGGAATGAATGAAGAAAACATTTCTTTTATTTTCTCATCATATGTCATGAATATTTTTCTGAATGCCGATTCTTTGAAAAAAAGGAAAAAAGTATCGTAGGCACTGAAATCCAGGCCATCTTGCACAATTGTACGATTTCTGAATGAAAAAAAGATTTTGTGACCTCTTATAACTTCAATTGGAAAAATGAGAGGAGTAAAGTGAATGAAGAATTACTAAGTGCAATTTTCGATTCGTGATTCAGAGGAGTCGACTCACTCTGTGGGTGATTTAAAGAAAAGAGAAGATGAACGACCAATTTTCGTAATGATGGAACAAGAAATTCTTGGTATATCAATATATGATAATTAAACGATTTCGAAATTCTCATTTTGATGTCCTTTTCGGGAATATTTGATAACTGTAATTACTGGAGGTTTTTTCACTGACTCTAATGATACTTAGTTTTTTTTCTAATTGGTAGATTTCAGGAAATATGATCGGAAAACATAGACCCTACAAGTTTCATGACGAATACTTAGAAAGCTGTTAAGAAGAACAACTTTTGAAAAGCATATAAATATCATCAGTTTATGTAGATCTTCTGTATGACTTACGAGGATGAATATCATGATTGAAATAGCTCATAGGTCGCTTTCATGGCATTTTCTCTGGGTCTTACAACGTTGATGTGATCCTATGCTTAAAATTTTGAAAATTCTAAATAATATTCCTCGATTTCAGGACACGTTTTTCCAATTATTCTGTGAATAAAACCCACCATCAGTCTCAGATTTTATGATTCAAAGAAAAGTTCAGGTATCCAAAAATATTTGTCAATAAATGAAAAAAAGTAACCCTAGATTAATTGAAAAAAGTCTAATATTCAATTTTTATATAATAATATGATAACATTTTCAACAAAATCAAGTATATTGAAGATTTTTTTAATATATCAGTAATATTCTCTCAACTAAAATTTTCTTCAACGCAAATGACAATCAATTATGAATATTGATGGCGTACAGACGGAATGTTTAATTCTGAAAACAGGACCTGTCAGGAGGGGTTCCCTTTTACAGAACTGAACATCCCGTCTGCACGCCATGTATTTTCGTAATTCATGTTATTTTCAGACGTTAAAAACACTTGAGTTGAGTTTAAATTTTCTTAAGTTGGTAGAAAATAATGGTTCTTTTGATCTAAATAGTAGGTCTGACGCATTAACGAATTTGTAAGGCGTCATATCCATCAAAAGATCTGAGGCGGCCAATTTCGAAAAAATTACGGACAAAGCAAAGTAAGCTTCTAAATTCAAAATTTCATTTTTATTTCACATAATTTATTTTGTAAGTCTGAAGAACTGAGCTCAATTGCCTTGAATACAGCTATTTATTTATTTTATTTTCTAGGGAAATTAGTCATAGTAAATTCCCAAGTTGGGAAGAAGTATGTCCCGAAGTCCCAAGATTTGATGGATGAAAAATTAGAATTTGTGGAGGTACAAAAAGAGAAGTATCTTGAAGAACGATCTTACGTCGAAAATTGGCATTGATGGATAAGAAATGTGCCTTGCAGAATATTAAAATCGATGATTGATTTATACAATATATTTAATGTTTATATTTCAGTTTAATAAATGTTTCCACAGTTTTGTCTATGCATACATGAGTTCAATTATTTCTGTTATTCAATCTATTGAAATACATGTTTATGGAGGTATCTCTAGTAGAGGTATTTGTATTATGCCTTTGATTGGGAAATTCTGAAAGATCAACATTTGTAGTAAATTCTACAGCAGCTTCTTCTTCATCATTGACTGGAGGGATCAATTCTTCTTGGTCACATGCTATGTTATGAAGAATGGCTGTTGCCACAATCACAGCTTGAGCTGTATCTAATTTGATACGCATTCCCAGCAAGGGCTGGAAAGCGACGTTTCCACACACCATACTGTCTCTCAACGACATTTCTTGTACGAATGTGTGATTCGTTAAATAAGCTTCCAGAAGGTGTCCTAGGATTTGCTAAAGGTGTAATTAAATAAGGCTAAATTCCATAGCCACTCTTTCCTACTAATACACTGTGAAGAAAATACCCTCTTTCCAATGATCTGCACAGCATAGCGTCGGCGACACCACAAAACCAAGTAACTGCAAAAACTAAAATTTTCAGGCGGCACTAAAAAATTAATAGTTGTGGATTGATGAATTCGATTGAAAACGTTATAATTATCCAATCACTTGGATAATTAATTTATCCAAGTGATAGGATAACTTGGACAATGAATTTATCCAAGTGATTGGATAACTCTAACGTATTCAATCGAATTCATCAATCCACAACTATTAAGTTTTTAGTGCCTCCTGAAAATTTCAGTTTTTTCAGTTACTTGGTTTTGCGGTGTCGCCAACGATAGAATTTCGAAAAATATGGCTATCGTGAGCTGAACCTGGCCATCTAGCAACGATGTTTCTAATTTTAAGAGACGGATCAGCTACTATTTGTACATTCCGTTGGTAACCGTCATGAAGCGAGTACGCGGTAGATGCTGCTCTCTATGTTCTACTAAAATCGATAGGTACGACGATTCTATCGATTGTGCTAATTGTGGTTTTCATACCAAGTGTGCTGGCATTTCGATGGAAGATTTCAACAAAATCCGTGAAAATTCCTCAAGAGAATGGATTTGCGATTCCTGTAAAACTGGTGTGAAATCCGCTTCCTCTTCAAGTTCTAATTCTGTGGTATGTGCTGAGGATATCGATTTGTTTATCAAGCAAGCCATCAATGAGGTACTTTCTCCTCTCCACTCCGAAATGGCTCAACTAAGGGATGTCATTGTGTCTCAGAGTGAACGAATAAACTCGCTGATTGTTGTTATCCAAACATTAACAAACGAGAAAAACTCTATCTCATCGTTATCAACAGCTGATCGGAATTCCCCCGCTGATAAATCGAATTCACATGTGACATTGAATACCGCCGATCAGATATCTTCTGTTGTTCTTGATACAGGGGATCCTCAAATATTAAGCAAAACATCTCATGATTATGATAGTCAACCTACCCCGACAAATACAGAGTGGATTCTGGTTGGTGAGAAGAAAAAAGCTCCAAGGAGAAAAAACGTTGCTGATGCTATGAAATCTAAATCAGATCAGTCGCTACCAGGCTCACATCTCACAAAGAAACGAACTCCGCTAATTGTTGGAACATCCAGGTCAGATGCACTCATAAGTGCCCCTAAAAAGTCGCTTTCTTGTGTTCATCTCTCTCGCCTCGGCCCTTCTACCGAATCCGAAGACATTCTGAAGTTTCTAGCTGGAACACTCCCTGTTGGTGAATCGAGTGAAAAATTAAAGTCTAAGCAACCAAACATTTATTCGTCCTTCAAGCTGACATTCCCATCACAATTTCTCTCTCAAATAATGGATAACACCTTTTGGCCTGAGGGGGTAACTGTGAATAAGTTTTGAAAATCATTACTCATAACACACTTGAACATCAGATCGGTGAGAAACAAATTGAATGAGTTAGATTATTATCTGAATTACGAGAGCAGGAATATAGATATTCTGTGTCTTTCTGAACATTATATGAATCTTGATGAGGTGGATTCTTTTTGTGTGGATAACTTCAGAGTGTTCTCTTGTTTCGCGCGTTCAAAATCATATGGGGGAGTGCTAATATTGGGCAAAGCTCATATTGTATCCCAACCTCTGCCTGAAATTGATAACATTTCTGTCGAACACCACATAGAAGTTACTGCTTGTAGGTTAAAAAGTGAAAATATAATTTTAGTAACATGCTATCGACCACCACATGGAGATGTGAGCATATTTTTGGAGTGAATGGAGCAGGTATTTAAAACTTGTGAAAAATCCCAAATGGATATTATTGTTGATGGCGATTTTAATATGTATTTTAATACTAAAGACCCGAAATATATATCTTTTTCTGATTTGATGTGTTCATATGGGGTGCAAGTAACCATCGCGGAAGCAACTAGACTAACTAATTTTATAGATAATATCTTGATAAATTTCGATAACAAAAGAAATTATTTCAGTAGTGTGACTGATCCAAATCTTTCTGATCACAAAGCCGTGAGTATCGAAGTCGATTTGGTCAAGCAAATATGCAGAAAAGTTGATGATTTTAGCTGGTGCAGACCAATTATTTATTCAGGTAAAAATATTTTATACAGTATAATCGAGAATGAGGTCTGGAACTTCATTGATGATAGAAAACTGGATATTGATACTAAATTTGAAAGTTTTTCAGAGAAAGTTTTTAATGCGGTAATAAATGCTTTTCCGGAAAGAAAATATAAACATAAATGTATATCAAAAGCCAAACAAAATTGGTTTACACCTCATTTAAAAAATATGCGAGATTACTTAAATCATCTGATAAGCATGAGACAAATCATGCCTGAAATTGTCAGTGTCGATGAACTTAATTCGTTGCGGAAATCATACAAAAAAAGTTTGAAACATGCCAAATTCAACAGTAACTTCAGATACATAAACAAACATCATTCTAAACCAGCTGCATATTGGAATATCATAAACGCAAGTAAAAATAAAACACGTGACACCAGTGCATATCCGGATAGTGATGTACTGAATGACTTTTTCATAAATTGTCCAATTGACATGGTTAAAAAAATACCTCAAACTAATAGCGATGTAATAACGTTTATGCCTCGAATTGAGGGCATTCCAGTTTTCAGTTTTACACCTGTTTCATTCATAAAGGTCAGAGATGTTATCGAAGGTTTAAAAAACAAGCCCTCAAGGGACCATTATGAACTAAATGCTGAGATTATTAAATCAATCAAAACTTAATTTATATACCATTAACCAAACTAATAAATGAGAGTATAGAAACAGGAATATTTCCATCAGCACTGAAGATTACAAAAATAATACCTTTACACAAAAAAGATGCTGTTGACAACCCGAATAATTTTAGGCCAATCGCGCTTCAACCTATATTTTCAAAAATTTACGAAACCATACTGAAAGAGCAGATATATACCTTTTTTGAAAAAAATAATCTATTCTATTGTAATCAATATGGATTTAGAAGTAATAAGTCGACAACCAAGGCTATTCAAGAGCTTATCGACCTCATAGTGGATGGTTTTGAATCTGGTTCATATGTGGGTGCATGTTTTTATGATTTGCAAAAAGCTTTCGATTGCTTATCTCCCCACATTCTTCTAGATAAGTTAAAATCCTACAATTTCTCAGATGAAAGCTTGAATCTGTTATATACCTATCTACTTGATAGAAGACAATATGTATTCTGGAATAGCAGAAGATCGCGGTTTGGGTCAGTGTCGCTGGGGGTGCCTCAGGGTTCGGTGTTGGGTCCACTCCTCTTTTTGTTGTATATAAACGATCTGGGGGAATTGGTGCCCGGTGGCGAACTCCTGCTGTTATTGTTCGCCGACGACACCACAGTTGCGACCAAACATAGAATTTATGAAACTCTTCTGTCAAGGCTGAACGAAATGGAAAGAAATCTAAAAAGTTGGTTTCAGGTGAATCAATCAACCCTGAATGAGACAAAGACATCTAGTATGTGTTTCACTTTTAGAGGGGGACCCTCCTGTTCTGAACCGGTCAAGTTCCTTGGAGTGTATTTGGATAGCAAATTAACTTGGGAACCACACATAACCACTGTTGCTGAAAAGCTATCCAAAAATATTTTTCTTATACGTAACCTAGTGGGTACAGTGCCGTTCGAGGCCCTTATTACAGCCTATCACTCGTTGATAGTGTCGCATTTGCGTTACGCCCTATCATGCTGGGGTCATTCGTCACATTCCAGGAGACTTTTCGGCTGGCAGAGGAGGGTCTTACGGGTGATGACGAATACCAAATATCGAGATGATGTCAAGCCACAATTAATTAGACTGGGCCTATTAACTCTGCCCTCAATGTATATATTCGAGGTAGCGACTATTGCCAGGATGAATATTAATTCCTATAACCTTATTGGAGACACCCATATTGTTACAACTCGACACAGAATAAAAAACAGAGCTAGAATTTCTGTAAAGGTACCACACCTGAATGCTAGTAGGCATGGTCTGAATTTTTACGGTCCGAAATTTCTGAACAGATTACCCCTATCCATAGTTGAACTTGTTAGATCAAAATATGAGATTGATTTATTACTTTATTTAGTATTTCGAAAGATACAAAGTTTCCTTTTACACACCATCTACAAGCTACGCTGTTAACTTAGGTTAATTCTAGTCGTCGATCATGAACATAGAGACCGACCGACTGACGTTCAACTGTCATAGAATATAGCAGGTTTGAAAGGTTTTCTTCCTTATTTAATTCGCTAACACCCTCCCTCAAATCTGCGATTCAATTTATTAACAAAACAATTAAATTTTGTGGATCCCAATGACTTTGTGAATATATCACCTAATTGTTCACTTGTACATATATATTCTAGAATAAAGAGTCCTTCATTTAACAAATCTAAGACATAATGCAACTTAACATCTATATGTTTGCACCTTTTGTTATTCTCAAAGTTATTTAATAGTTTTATTGTACTTTGGTTGTCTTCGAATATAACAAACGGCAAGAGGTACTTAATTCCTAAATCATGTAACAAATTTCTGATATGCATTAATTCACAAGATGCATCACAGATGGCAACAAACTCAGACTCTGTACTCGATAATGTAACCGTCGATTGTTTTTTGGAACTCCATGATATCAAATTACCAAACAACTTAAAACAAAATCCTGTGATTGACTTTCGACTATCCTTATCATTTGCCCAATCGGCATCAACATATCCTGTTAGTGTTTCATTAGACTTTAAAAAAGATAATTTGAGATTTTTAGTATATTTTAAGTATTTTAAGACTCTCAATAAATGTTTGAAGTGTTCATCTGTAGCACATTCTTGGTATCTACCAAAGAAACCAATGCTAAAGCATATGTCTGGTCTAGATCCTATCATTATGTAAGTTAAACTACCTAGAAGCTCTTTATATGGTAATTTTGTTATAAATTTTACATCTTCATTTCTTTTTAAATCCAAATTAACTTCCATAGGTGTTTTTAACCTTTTTACAATCTTGTACATTATATTTGTCAATCAAATATTCTATAGCAGATTTTTGATCAATAGTTATTTTGTTTTCCTCATTGTTGATACAAATATTTATTCCTAAGAAATTTTTTACCTCTGTGATTTGTTTCATTTTAAAAGTATCATTTAGTTTTAACTGTAAATTATTCAAAAACTCAAGATCATTACAAGCGATCAATATGTCATCAACATATAATAATAGGTAACAACACAACTGATGTTCCAGGTAAGTAGGGTAAGCGGTATAGTCGTTGACACCCCGATAGTGATTGACACTCTACACACTTAATCCGTCGTAATAACATATTGGTATTTATCAGCGACTTTTTTCTTCTACTCACGTGTGCTAGAAGGTCCAACACTCATTCGATGAATGTTTTAGTTCAGTAATTTGGCCCCCTGCTCAGATCGCAATGAGATATTTGTCGCGAAGTTGTGTAGTAATGACAATCGGTTCAATCGTTGACGTTTTGTTAAGGAAAGTGACTGCACATATGCGTGAATTTCTTTAGATTGGGGTATCTGAGATATATGGAAGAAATTTTTCAGTGTTTGAAAGATTACAAAGATTGGATATTGATATAAACGTACCCTTCATTGATGTTTTCTTCCAGAATAAATCGCATGTCAATGACTGTCTTGTTTATATTACATCGGAACAATGATTGACATAGGGTGACTATCACCGTCTGAAAGTATCACATTTTGATATTCGAGTTCATCGCGTATTTGAAAAGTTGGAATATAACTGATTAGCTTTTTAATGTGTTCTCTTTCTTCTGGATCGGATAAACATTGGTTGACACCATGTCAATAACTATTTTCTAGGAGGGTGTCAATCACTAAATATCCCTAGTAAACTACCTTACAGAGTGTTTCTGATAAAGGCTATTTGTTCCTAAAGGCCCTACTTGGTTTCTCTGATGACTTTGTGGAGTCAAACTGACCATCCCTCTAGAGAAGAACTATTCTGTAGTACAGGTTGAACTGTATGTTGTTCTTGTCTTCACGCTGGAGAATATCCAAATATCAGAAGATGGTACTCCGAGAAACTCATGTTGTGACAGTCAGTGAACACTAAAATCCCTCGCTATGACAGAGGTCAAATACTACTTACTGGGAGAATGCAGGAAATCTCTTTGTGAGCTGGGCTCCTGAAACTTTCTGAAAGTTATTTGGTCTCCGGCTCACGCTGAGATATGGCTATGAGAGGGCAGATGTATGGATGAGCAGGGACAAAATCAGCTTTCATTGGTTGGGAGTCGACGCTTCACATCCACCGTACAACTTTCAGGAGATCTTCGGGAGATGGCTAGACAGAAAATTTTTCTCTGAATGGAGCACGGGAAGTGATCTTAGGCAGTCAAGGCTTCTCATTAGGAGTTATCAATAATGTCTATGTTATTCTTTCAAAATTGTTGAAAATGAAATAAATTATTATTATTATTATTGTTTTTCCTTTGGGTCTGAGGTCGAACAACTCCTGAACCTTGAGGGGAAACACCTGTGACTGGTGAGTGGTGTTTTGAGTGATCACCTTTTAATAAATATTAAAATCGCTAGTCTCTGGTTGGCCTATGTACCGTTGGTGAAGGAACACAGATGTTGCTGTAGAACATGCCCTGTTTTGCCTGTGGAAACCTTTATTACTTCAAGACAACACATCTGGAAAATCCAATACCCACTTCCTCCCATTCCTTTGGCGAGAAGAACGTCCTTGTCTACTCGCGACATTTTTGACAGCATGTCTTGAAGTTTGACTTTCTTATCCTGTATACGGTTGAACACTAGGCCACTAGGCCTCCAATCAGCCTGGAGAAGGCATCTCACCAAGAATAAGAAGTGATTAATTTTGTTGTTTTCGTCTTCCAAAAAGTGAGAATATCATAAATTCTCATAACTTCATATATTATTACCGAAGTTGAGCACATTGTGTCGTTTGATCTTTCTTACCTGTTTTTTCGGCTAACAACAATGAAAATAGATATATCCTATATCATCAACATGATCCCAATTTTCTCCACAATATATTACAATGGTCGGAGACTCCAGAGAGAACAACAAGTTCGAGGAAACTGCTATTCATGAAAATGTCTTTCACCTGGGAAGATATGAAAGAAAAATATAGAAAAGAAGGAAAAATATCCAGCTGCAGAGAGGAAGAAAAGATCAATTTTCAAAGCCAAAACTGACGCCGAAGAGAAGAAAAAATTGAACCTGAAAATAAGTCGATTTGTAAAGTCAACAATACTTCATCAGTAATTTATCAAACCGAGCACATCCACAGATACTGCAAGTGTGAAGAATTATGAAAATGCGGAATTGAATTGGAAGAAAATACAGAAAAATCGGTTGCTGCAAATTTGTATCGTGAGCAATATGCTTTTATAGAGAACATTTCTGTATTTTCCTGATGAAGCTTCATCTGCTGCAACAAGTTTACCAAAATTATAGTTGCAAACGATGTGTATCATCATGTTAAAGAGAAAACCATATCGTTGGTCCAATGCCGAAATCACGAATGTGCTTTTTTGATGTTCCGGGAAAAACGTGTTTCAAAAATTGAAGACAGTGCTATAAACATAGATTTCTTTTCGTTCTACTAGGCCAGGAGTAGGAGAAGGGGATAAGCAAACTCTTTCGCGATTTTGGCATTGACACCATGACCATAATCGTGATATAGTGAACATATGCGAAAAGCACATTCGTGACTTTGGCATTGTACCGACGATTAAACGTACCTTCTGGAAGATGAAAAAATTTTTACTTGTTCTACATGGAAAAAAGAACATGAAAATACACAGCCCCTGTTAATGTGAATCTATGTTTCTATCTTTATTATTGAATATAGTGAATAACATTATCAACATTTTCAGTAATCGTTC
This sequence comes from Hippodamia convergens, assembly GCA_038502775.1. Lineage (NCBI taxonomy): Eukaryota > Metazoa > Arthropoda > Insecta > Coleoptera > Coccinellidae > Hippodamia > Hippodamia convergens. Next base: position 180,344 of record JAVSIQ010000080.1, on the reverse strand, counting down.
GTTCTACCCCATATACAAGAGTGTAAGTGAATGATATGAAGGATGTCAATGACTATCATTTTGTATGTCAATGATTGTCGAAGTCTGTCAATCACTATCAAATCTGACGCTTCGAAAAAAAATCATCCTCATTCAGTTTTCAAACAACATATACCAAAAGTTCTGAGTGTTTACCGAAGAAGCATAATTGAACTGTAATATTGTAAGGGTCTTCATCTTGTTGTAAGAAAATTACAAGCTGAAATCATTAATTGAAAGTTTCTATGCGCTTAAGGTGTCGATCACTATACCTGTTACCCTATATAGGCAATAATCCGATTTTGAACGTTTAAAATCTAGAGTAGTCATGAGTTCGTTAAATTGTTGATTCCAAATCCTTGGAGCCTGTTTTAAACCATATAATGATTTGTTGAGTAAACAAACTTTATTTTTATTTTCTTCTGAGACATGTAACCCTTCAGGTATAGACATGTACACTTTCTCATCCATAAAACCATTTAAGAAAGCATTCTTTACATCTAACTGTATCAACTTCAAATCATAAATTACTGCTATCGACAAGAACATTCTGAAAGATGAAAGCTTAGCTACTGGCGCATGTATTTGACTTAATTCTGAAAAATTTTGTTCAAACCCTCTCACAACTAGCCTTGCTTTATATGTCAAATGACCACCATTTTCTTTTGTTCTAAATACCCATCTGTTGCTCAAAATTTTTTCTTTAGTTGGCCTATCTACAAATTCCCAGGTATTATTTTCAATTAATGCATCTAATTCTTCCCTTAGAGCCTTTTTCCAGTGACACCAGTCTGAGCTACTCTTTGCCTCTTTATAAGATTTTGGTGCTCCTGAAAATTCACTCAACAATGCCAAACAACTAACATCTACTTCGTAATCATTTGATTTAGAAGGAAGTTTTCTATTTCTTTTCGGTCTATCTTCAATCAATATTTCATTTCTATCTGTTTCATCATTCACTTCATTATCACTACATTCGCTTTCATTCTCACTCATGTTATTTTGTGTATTAAGTTTAATTTGCTGTTCATTTTCATTCATTTGCTCTATACTTTTAATTTCTGAATTATCAAAGTTGAATTCATCAAACACTACATTCCTAGAGTGAAGCATTTCCCCTTTATTTACATCCCACAATCGAAAACCATTTTCAGTATAACCTACAAAACGACATTTCCTGCCTTTATCATCTAGTTCAGTTCGTAAAGAGTCTGGAATTCTAGCATAGCAAATGCATCCAAAAACACGCATATTTGAAACATTGGGTTTTTTACCTAGCCATAACTCATAAGGAGTTTTATTCTCAACTATACATGACTGTGATCTATTCATTATGTAAGCAGCTGTTAAGACTGCTTCTTCCCGAAATTTCTTACTTAATTTTGATTGTGTTATCATCGACCTTGCTTTATTTAGAACCGTCTGATTAAACCTTTCAGCCACTCCATTCACCTGCGGAGAATATGGAGGAGTATATTGTAGCTGAATTCCCTTTTCTTTACAAAAATTCATAAGATCTCTAGAGCGATATTCTCCTCCATTGTCACACCTAAGTTTAGACAACCTTTTATTTACAAAAATTGTGGATACTCTCTCATAGTACTCCTTAAAACATTCAAACACCTCAGACTTATTTTTGATAATAAAAATCATTGCAAATCTTGAGAAATCATCAATAAAAGATACAAAATATTTGTTCTCATTATTTGATTCTGGGGTGAGTGGGCCACAAACGTCTGTGTGCACCAACTCAAGCACCCTTGTTGATCTATTTGTTCTTGACTTGTACGGTAAACATTTTTGTTTTGACAATATACAGATTTCACACAGTTCCTTCTTAAATTTCAAATTGTCACTTATTCCTTTCACTAACTTAAGTTGACACAACTTTGATACAGTGGCGTAGTGAGGGGGTGCAAGGGGGGGCATCATGCCCCGGGCGCTACTCATATAGGGGCGCCAAATGGTTGGCAAACCAAAAAAATTGCTGCAGCTACTGCAGCTAAACAAGACTCAATCGTTGTGACAAATTTTGGAATAATTGAAAACATATACAGTGGAACTTCTGTATAACGAAATTTTTTTGCGGATTTAGCGTATTCGTTATGCAGAAATTTTTTTTTATTGTGTCATGTGTCAAAAAAAGCAACGTTAACTTGCATTTTTTTTATTTAAATACATTATACATAATTTGCTTAAGCACTTCCTTCTAGACATTTTCGCACTACTTTTTTCATTAACGATAAGAGCAAAACTGAAAACTGAACAATCTGTATTAGGCCAGTCAATAAAGCCTCTGAATCGCAAGTAATTAGCAACATAATGTTTCCGAATATAGTTGATGTATGTTTTGCAAATTTCACCGTACACGTCGCCACTCCGACATATAACTTTATGTAGCAAGTGACCACCATCGATAACATATTGTACATCCCCTGAAGTCACATTGTCGTCAGTTGGAGTGAACAGATCAGATAGAACAGATTTTTTGCTCTTTCGCATGCCACTTTCATCGAAAAGAGATAGAGGGTAAGAAGCGAGCACATAGGCGAAGAAACCTCGAAGTTGCTGCTGAGATTCCTTGGTAAAAGAAATCCGTTGGAACCTTGGACCTCGATATTCAAAATTTCAAATGCTTTGGAAAAATCGGGTATCGTAAAAATATGAGTTTACAATAGCTTTGTTCGCGGGTCGAGTTCCGAACCATTGCAGAACTCTTCTCAAGACATTGTGTAGAATAGCTTTCTAAACTGTGCACAAGCGCAGATCGACTTACACCGATAACGAATCGGTTCCAAGAGTTCCGGGGTTGAAGCAAGAACTTGTAGTTCTACATAGACAAAGAAGGAAAAGACAATCGACTTGAGAAGAAACGTTTGGAAGGTTGAAAGTGGCGCCCCGTCCGGCAGTAGACAAGAACTAATTGTGTGAAATAGAGATAGTGTAGAAAAAGATGAAATAATTATCGTCGTAAATTGTAACCTTAAATACAGTTCATTGTTGTTTTAAAAATTTTGGATAAGTAAGAAGTGGTATGTCTAGTATTTAATTCCATCATGAATTCTGATCCATATATTCTATTACTAAAGCAAAACTTTCGATCTGAAAGTCAAAGCACACTATGTTTTCAATATTTGAAGTAAAAATCGTAATATTTTGTAGAGCAATTGAGGTCGAAGCTACTGTGGATATGTCTTAGTTTGTTCAAAGTGGAATTAATGTAAGTATAAATAAGGGTAATTATAAATACAAATAACCTCTTGTCGTAATTGATTAGATTGTCATCATTTAGATCATCGTTATTCTTGTTGCATCCCAAATTATGCGAGCAAGTACTTCTTTCTACCCCTCTTAGTAGAAGTTGAGGCAGAGATAATACAATTAAAGCTGTTCATTCTAGCTATAACATAATCCAAAATACTAGAATATGTGGGGACCATTTTAGTATACAAAATTTCATAAGTAGATACGTTAAGAACTTAACGTATCTTCATCTCTTATGCATTAACCCTATACAAAAGCGTCCCATATTAATAAAGAATTCCATAATCTAGCAGTCAATTTGTTGTGTAACATTTGGAGAAAAACCCTTATATCACAACTTATATTATGATCATACCTCGAATAAAGTGGTAGGATTTATGCTCACATATTAGACGATTCGAAGAATTTGGTAATCCTTTATATTAGTTCTTATGGTATCCGGACTTAAGCATTGATAACAACTGATAGCTTAGTACTTTACTATAGAACAAATAAGGACAATTCAACCCAAAATCTTCTGAAACGGGCAGAGCTATATCTTTACTTCATATTGTTTCATTTTTTATCATCATACATACTTTTCATATAGTGTCAACATTAATTTTTCACTTTGTTCCAGGTTTCGAAACCCTTCATTTGTCAATCCTCGAATTGAATGTTTCCTCCTCCAATAGTTTAGTGATACAATAGGTATGATATATCTAACACGATTCAGTTATTTCTTTGATTAATATTTACAAAAATCAATTGTATTACTATGTGAAATAAAAAGAGTTTCAGTGTTCATTGAGTATTATTATTGAATGCTTAACCTTACTGAAATATTGAATAAACTGTGATTGATGTTGCAGTTCATTCACTATTTTCAGTGCAGGTTTTCATTCAAATTGTAAAATTGTTTCGAATTATTATGATTTAGCTGCTGAATTCCATAGTTAGTTTCATCTACTGCCGGTGAGGACGCTACTGTCACGCCGAAAACATAATATGTCATCCTTGTCTACTCTATCGCTATTTCACTCAATTAGTTCTTGTCTACTGCCGGACGGGGCGCCACTTTCAACCTTCCAAACGTTTCTTCTCAGTCGTTTGTCTTTTCCTTCTTTGTCTATGTAGTTCTAAATTGATTCTTACCTGAGTTTGTGTTGTTGTTGGGTCTCGTAAATGTGAGACATATCTTTTATTCATAATTAATCGTCAAGTGACGGAGATCTTTAGGAAATATCAAGAGTTGATGAAGTCCCAAGAATATAGCATATTTTGAAGTGGTGCTCCTAGACTTTAACGATGCCCAATTATTCAACATTTTCGTCTGACCAATATAGCTAAGGAATTGTATCATAAAAATAAACACACAGACCTTTTTTGATTCCAAGAACGTTCGCAGTGAGGTAAGATCAGAATCTGTTCGGAAATATAGCCTAGTTTATTAATTCTGAACTTGGTAACGAACCGGTTCGGAATTGGACCCGCGAACAAACCTAATATGACTGGCGATAACAAATCTTGGGATCATATACAAAGGCGATATGAGTATTCCGTAGCATATTATTTTCGGGTTCTCCATGCCATTTCTGTACCTGAGTCTTCATCGCGATCCCCTGATCGCGCGCCGAACGCCTCGATAGGCTCCGAGGCAATCTCGTGGCTGCTTTCAGCTTTTCCACTGGTCCAAAAAGGTAGAAACTTCAGTAACTGAATGATCCTATTATAAACAACTTTGTATTAACTTTCCCACCTTGTCAGAATTTTTTTAACAGTGTTATTTCAAAAATTGTACTTTTTCATCAATAAAAAATTTTGCATCGAACAAAAAAGGTAGAAATTTTTATACAAGATTGATAATTATTTATTACACCATCCTTCAAAATTTCTACCCACGAACAATTTTTTTTCCGAAGTTATGAACAAAAAACCTTCTTCGCCCCTTTTAACCCCTAGCGTTCCCCCCAGAGGGTAGAAAAATTTTATGCCTTCATGTTTTACAGTCCCCAACAACATATCAAAAATTTACGCTGTTGCTAATTATTTGCGATTCAGAGGCTTTATTGACTGGCCTATATAGCCTCCTGTTTCAGAAGGAACTCTCCGTCCGCCGAAATGGTTTAGTTTATGATCGGGAATTATTACCTACGTCCGACAGAATTACGGAAAAAACCATCCCTAAGTATACTCTGAAAAAAACCTTCTTACCGATACGCATTCAGAGAGTGATTTTCTTGGAATAATTCGTTATAGAGAGAATTCACTTCGTTTTAGAGGGTGTTTTTAACAGGGTATTTGGATTCAAGGTGCAATGACAGATACGAATTTCGTTGTACAGAGAAATTCGTTGTAGAGACGTTCATTGGAGGGAAGTTCCACTGTATTTGTTTTCCTCACATTCAACGTGAATAACTGAATAACTGTGTTCAGTGCCCTGATTTTGTGGCGAATTAGGAAGATTTTGTTAATTTCATTATTGTATTTGTCAGCGATTGTTATCATGCCGGTGACCACTTGTGCGCAATGTGTCGATCCGATCGGTCGCGGTAAGCAGGGAGTGCGGTGTTTCGGGTGCGATAAAGTATGGCATCCCGCTTGTACTGGATTGACGGCGGATTCTCTCAAGGCGTTGGATGCTGGCGGAATTAAATGGTTGTGTACAGGGTGTAATGATAAACAACTCTCGGGATCGTTGATCGGTGCTCGTGGAAATATCGAGGCGAAGCTCGATATGATTATGTTGGAATTGGGTACGATCACGAAGCAACAATCCGTATTTGTTAAATCCCTCAATTTTTACGGAGAGAAAATTGACGAATTCGAAGCCAGGTTCAAGGTTTTAGAATCAATGAATAAAAGAATTAAGGAATGTGAGCTTAAACTGAGAACTTTTGAAACTAACTGCAGCGAAGTTAGTAAGAGGATGAACGATTTGCAGCAACAGTTGAAGGCAAATGAGGTTGATATTGTTGGAATTCCCGAGAGGAAAAATGAGAATATACTGGAGGTTGTACGTAATATTTCAACTGCCTTGGGTCTACCCTCGGCTGTAAATGATGTCAATAATTGTTTTAGATGCCACTTCTCTACTAAGAACGATAAGCCTCGCCCGATTTCGGTTGCTTTTCGATCCAAAATGATAAAAGCCGAATTTGTTAATGCATATAAGCGTAAGAAAGGGTTGAGTGCGGTCGAGGTCGGATTTACCGAGCCTGATACTTCTATTTTCATTAATGATGCGCTCACTGCTTACAATAGAAAATTGTTTTACATGGCTAAGCAATTCTGCAAAACTAAAGAGTTCAAATATTGCTGGATCCAGGACTCGAGGATTTTGATTAGACAAAATGATCGGTCTAAAATACTGAGAATTTCATCTGAGGAGGACTTAGCAGTGATTGGTTAGTGTTTCCGTCCTTGATTTTCTTGATTGTTCGTTTTTTGTGCACTTTTTTGATTAATGGACAACAAAAGCGTGAGTTTGTATTATCAAAACTGTCGCGGGCTACGTACAAAGACGACAAATTTTTTCAAATCATGTTTGAATAGTGACTTCGATGTGATCTGCGTCACCGAATCATGGTTACAACCACATATAGGTAGTGGCGAGCTGTTGCCCGGCGGGTACGACATGTTCCGTAAGGATAGATGTGAGACCGGCAGTTCAAGGAATGACGGGGGTGGTGTTTTCATAGCGGTGGATCAGCGTCTTCAGGCGAGGCTCGTGCCGCCCTGGATGAATGGCACTGTTGTAGAGGATGTCTGGGTTCGGATACCCATTGCAGGTGGGAAGTTTCTTTTTTTAGGGGTTTGTTATTTTCCACCTTATTGTAGTTCGGTCGATTATAGTGTTTATTTTGACTATGTTACATCTTTGATGGAAGAATTTGTTAATGATACATTTGTTTTGGTGGGGGATTTCAATTTACCGGATCTTGTATGGTCTTATAATGTTAAAGCATGTTGTTATTGTTGTGATGTAAATAATAAGGACTTATTGGTTGATTTTAAAAATTTCACTTCATATAATTCATTGTTTCAATTTAATGGTCATTGTAATAAGAATGGAAAAATTTTGGATTTGATGTTATCTGACTGTCCCGATGTCGAGGTCATTCCGGGTTCGTTACCTTTTGTGGCGGAGGACCCTCATCATCCGTCTCTTGAGGTTCTCATCCGGATTAGTCCGATTTGTAGTAGTGTAAAAAGAGCTTGTTCAGGGTATAAGTTTTTCAAGGCTGATTACGATTTGATAACGTCTAGCTTAAATTCTGTTGACTGGAAAAATTTTTTTGATTCGAGCGATGTAGACGAGTGTGTCGGAAAGTTTTATACTAAGATTAATGAAATAATCGAGAAGTATGTACCTAAAAGATCTCTAAATTGTACTAAATTTCCGACATGGTTCTCGAAGAATACAATAAGTTTGATTGTTGAAAAGAAAAGATATCACCGAAAATTCAAGCGATTTAAAAATGGTTTATACTATGAGATTTTTTCTAATTTAAGAAGGCAATGCAAATGCTCGATAATCAAGGATTATAGTGTTTATGTTGATTCGGTTGAAGGCGATATTGTTGCGAATCCTAGATCTTTTTGGTCGTTTGTGGGAAATGCTAGGAGGTCTGGGAGGATTCCGTCCGCGATGCTGGTCGGGGATGATGTCGTTGTCGGTGATGGGGCGGTTTCGGACGGGTTTAGCGAATATTTTGCGAGTGTCTTTGAGACGTCTGATAAACCGGTGTTAATTTCGGGGGGTGGCGTGTGCACTTCTTCGATGTTTTTGAAGAATATCGAACACTCTGATATAGTGGATAAGATTAATAAATTGGATGTGAATAAAGGGCCTGGTCCTGATGATATTCCACCAGTATTTATAAAATCGTGCGGATCTGCTTTGGGATTTCCTTTGAAGTTGATTTTCAATAAATCTCTCGAGAACGGAGTTTTTCCAAATAAGTGGAAACTGGCGAAAGTTGTACCAATCTTCAAGAGTGGCAAAAAAAATATTTTAAGTAATTATAGACCTGTATCAATATTGTCCATTTTTGGTAAACTTTTTGAAAGTATTATTACTGACCAGATTTTTTCTTTCGCGAAACAAAAGATTTCTACCAATCAGCATGGTTTTTTTCGAGGTAGGTCGACTTTGTCTAATTTGTCCGTATTCTCAAATTACGTCTGTGAAAATGTGGATAATGGGTTTCAGGTAGACGCGGTATACACTGATATAGCTAAGGCTTTTGACAGAGTTCATCATGCCACATTGATAACTTTATTGTCCGAATTCGGATTAAACTATAAAATGCTTCGGTGGATCGAGTCGTATCTGACGGGTAGACAACAATTTGTGGTGGTAAACGGGGTTAATTCTGGTATGAAAAGCGTGACATCGGGTGTACCTCAAGGTTCTCACCTGGGTCCCCTTCTGTTCTTGATTTATATCAATGATATTTCCCTATGTTTTCGGAGTGTTCAATTCGCCTTGTTTGCTGATGACTTGAAAGTGTTCATGAGGGTTGTGGATGAACGCGATTTATGGCTGTTTCAGGATGATCTTGATCGCCTCACTTCGTTTTGTTCAGCTAGATATTTGACCATTAATATTGAGAAGTGTAAGCACATAACTTTCACTAGGAATAAAGATGTCCTGAAGCTTCCTTTCAGGTTAAATGATGAAATCGTTGAAACGGTTCACCATATAAAGGATCTGGGAATTATATTTGACTCTAAATTTTCCTTTTCTGATCATGTTGATCATATTGTAACCAAATCTTATAAAATGTTAGGATTTGTATTGAGAGTATCTAAATGCTTTAAAAATGTAAATACCTTGATGATACTTTATTTTTCTCTGGTAAGAAGTGTGTTAGAATACAATACTCCTATTTGGACTCCTTTCTATCACAAATATATAGATAGAATTGAAATGGTTCAGAGAAAGTTCATCAAATCAATGAATTATAGATACAATCCGACATTGTTGAGTGCTGACTATAATGTATGCTTAGAGAGATATGGTATTATTAGTTTGGAGAAGAGGAGAATTCTCTTTGATCAGGTATTTCTTCACAGGACAATAAACAATCATTTTAACTATTCCTTGATCAACTACATAAATTTTAATGTTCCATCTTATCGAAACCGTAGATTTTTGTTGTTTGCTGTTCCGAGAGCGCGCACTTCCCTTTATTATAATTCACTGTTTCCAAGAGTGATGCGGTTTTATAATTGGCATCTCCTTTATATCGATATTCTGGCCATAGGTTTGTGTACCTTCAGGAGAAGAGTACTTGGATATCTGAACACACTTCTTTAAGTTGTTTATTCTTAACCTGAAATGCCTTTTTTGAATTTATGTTATTGTATGCTTCTGATTGATGTGATTCTTTTGTGATAACTTTGTAAATTTATTTTTGTAATTGTAGTGAACTCCATCATGGGTTTCTGTGGAGTTCCTGTTTGTAAATAAATAAATAAATAAATAAATAAACGTTACGATGGAAAAATTTTGAAAATGCTGTGAAAAAAATTGTCAACGGTGAATCTGAAACACAATGGAACGCCAAAATATAAGTGGTTAGGGTTATTGTCGATGAGCTAGAGAATAAAGAAGAACTTTCAGAAAAACTAGCAGAAGATACTACTACAAGTGACAACAGAAGTGAAGCTAGAAATCTATTACAAAATATACTTACTTTTAATTTCATAACTTTCGTTCATTTCTGATTTGAAATCTTCAGGAGGATTGATCATGTAAAGCTCAGGTTGCAAGGTCTTAGATTTAATTTTAGAAAAGCGTTTCATGATCTTGAATCATTAGCGACTGAACTAGCCGAAATTTGGGACAAGCCCTATAAAGGGGTCGCTCTGTGAAAAATGGGATATTGATATAACGTGTGATAAAACGCTGCAAAATACCCAGAAAATGAGTTTAGTTTTTTTCCGAAAGTGAGATTTCTCGCGTTATGAAGAGCATTCTTGATCGTTTCCAACAAGGAATATATTCACGATTAAGTGACTCGTATATCAAATTTGGATTTTTACTAGATATTGAAAATTTATAACAAGGATAATGTTGACAGGGATCTTAAAGAAAATTGTAAAAGTTTGGGTGAATTTTATAATACTGATTTCGACAGAATAGAATTCTTCAACGAATTAGGTGATTGCAAAATGTAACTTTGCAATAGAAAAGAAATTGAACTTGGAATGTCTGAATTTTATAATCTCGTATGGAGAAGATGTTTTTCCAAACCTGAGAGTTCCACTTCGAATACTCCCGACTCTCTCAGCTTCAATTGCTAGCTGCACGATTAATACAAATTACTTCTGACATATCTAATATCTACGATCAACGATGGGACAAGATCGCCTAAGTGACCTGGCTTTTTCAAGTGTGGAGAAAAAAATTTTGAAATGATAAACTTTGATGAGATTATAAATGAATTCGATTCATCAAAAGCAAGGAAAATTCATACAAAGTAATAGATTATATTAATGTAGGTACTACTCGTATATTCTTATTATTATTAAATTTTTATCTCCTTGAAGATAATGAATATTAACTTTTTTATAGTTCTGAAACTGCGTTTCTTTTGATATTTCTTCATAATTATATAAAATGAATGAAAAGTATATCTTGAAGTAATTCTAGATGATCACATACATCATATCTATTCTTGTTTTCTCTACTACATTTTTGGTCCAAAATTTAAAGCCTTGCTTGAGCGTATGACTTTATTACTTCATTCATTTCGTAATTCACGTGTATATTTCACATAAATATAATTATTTATGTCTTTATGGATTTAGAGGGGGGGGGCGCTAAAAAGGTTTTGTGCCCCGGGCGCGAGTTAAGCTCACTACGCCACTGCTTTGATAACGACAAATAATTCAAATGCCCATAGCGTCTATGCCATAAATCAGTATCATCTACACAAGATAAATTAGCTTTCTTATTATCTTCATAAAATTGAATTTTATATACATTGCCTACACGCTCACCTACAACATAAGTTATGCCATTCTTTTTGATATGAATTTTACCACTAGAACATATAATATCAAAACCTGCTTTTTCTATGGATGGAATTGACAACAAATTTACTCTAAGCTTAGGAACACACATTACATCTCTAATAATAATATTATGAATATTTTCTCCCACCTTACTTAGAACTTCAACATCACCAATGCTCACAGCTTCCATCGACTTCCCTGCTTCTGCCAATTGTATGTGTTTTGGGACATCATATTTGGTTTCTCGTTGCAGCATACTTCTATCATTTATGTAGTGGTGAGTAGCACCAGAATCTGCATACCAATAATTTGCCATGCCATCACCAACTGTTGCACTGAATGCAACTTCGTCGAGATTTCTGTTTTCTTTCTCAGCATAGTTTGCTTTGACTTCCTTTTTACATTCAGCAGCTTTGTGACCAAATCTCTTGCATTTGAAGCATTTTATACCACATGAACTTTTAGTATGGCCCATTTTTCCACATTTGAAACATTTTACTTCTTTTCTTGATACGAAACTCGACATTTTGTTTCCATCATTACTCTTGCTGGTTTTGAATTCCAACAGCCTGCTTTTCACAAAATCCATCTTCAGCTGGTCTTCAGAAATCGTTCTAATAGCTGTTACTACATTCTCGTATTCCAATGGCATCGATAGTAGTACAAAACATGCCATATCTGACTCTTCGAAAGCACTTCCTAAACTTCTTAATTCTCTGAATATTTTGTCACATTCAGCAAAGTGACTCTGCAAATCAGAAGATGTGTCATACTTCAAATTCATCAATTCTTGGAGCAAGTGAAATTTTGAGTATGTTCCCCTTTTTTCGAAAATACTTTCCAACTTTTGAAGCATTTTATAGGCACTATCTATGTCTTTCACATACTCTAAATGAGAGTCGGCAATATTCTGAATAATAAGCATCATTGCTTTATTGTTGGCTGTGTGCCAGGCATCGGTTTTTTCACTATCTGTTACGGTCTTCATTACCTTTTTCACATCCATCGAACATAGCAATGTGTTCAAACGAAACTTCCAGTTATCAAAATTTTCACCAGCAAATGGCACAATGCCATATTTGTTTTCAGCTTGCATTTTTTCTTGAATATTCTGACCTGAACCTCGGCGTGCTCAACTTAACCTCAATACTTAAAAAAACTTTGTATTTTTAATACTTTCTTCGAAACTATCCAAATCAACCTCGTCTTCCTGGGCTCATAACCAATGTTAGATTAAAATATGAGATTGATTTATTACTTTATTTAGTATTTCGAAAGAAACAAAGTTTCCTTTTACACACCATCTACAAGCTACGCTGTTAACTTAGTCCGTTTCAAAATGATTGGCATCTCGGGCGGCTGTGGAATCTCGAAAATATGTTGGTAATATCCCATCAGTAACTTTTGAGTTCTAGGATTTAGGTTGGTGTTGATTGAAAACACTAAATTTTGACATTTCAGAGTTTGAATTAACCTGCTGAATGTATTTCGAATTTATTTCTGTATGCATATGTTTTTGGTTAAATCGACAAATTAGTTTTGGATTTGAATTATTAATACCGAATTGAAAATGGCTGGAATTCATCAAGATACCTCTCGCCTCGCCTAACTACAAGGGAACGTGTAGTAGTTTATCGTCGGTACTGCGAGTTTTTCAACAATTCAGCAGGTATTTCTGCCGGTCTTAATCGCATTTTGCTAGTTATTCAGGTAACAATCATTTACTTTTTCGAGGTGTTCTCTGATAAATAAACGAGTCTCAAATTTTCAGTTTTCACCTAGACCTGTCAGATGAATTTTGGAGAAAAGAGAAGGCAGTTATGAGTGAGCAGTGGATGGAAATCTATTCCACATGATTCAAAGAGACATTATTCGACGTTATTTTTTCTAAAATCAAAATCAATGAATTAATCAGTTTGAATATTTTTTGAACTGCTTGAAAAGTAACTGAATTTTAATCAAAATCAATTTGGTATATTATTTAATAAATCATGAAATGGACAGAACATATCAATAAATACAAATAATGAGTGATATATTTTATAGCATTTCACTCTTCAAATGATTCACAATTTGTCAACAAATATTTTATATTTGTAAAGTCAGGTCGCAGCGCTATACTTTTTGTCCCACAATACTCAGACAAAATAACACAGGGCTGAATTTTCGATAGTCATATCAAGAATGCAAAGATTGCTGAAGGGTCTTCATAGAGAACGAACTTTTAGTTATCTTGGATGAAGTCTGAATTATTTAATGCGTGATATCTCTACATTGGAGTTCCTCGAAATCCTGCAAGATTTCATATTGAAGCATTCCACGCTTGTTTCATTATCAATCCTGAATTTCCAATTTCCATGCTTGATCTACAGCGGAATTGTGTGGGTGTGTACATTTTAGTCATCATCTATCTCAGCCTGTTTCTCTTTTGCAAAAATTCTTCAAATTTATTTGCCTTGAAAATATATTCAATCATTTTATAGGTTATATTGATATATTTCAATCTATGATGAAGACAGAGAAATTTTTAGTAACTTTTTGTAACTAGAAATAAAGCCCCGGCTGGAATTCCATGGCTTGCTCTGATGACAATCATTTTGAAACGGACTATAGGTTAATTCTAGTCGTCGATCATGAACATAGAGACCGACCGACTGACGTTCAACTGTCATAGAATATAGCAGGTTTGAAAGGTTTTCTTCCTTATTTAATTCGCTAACAGAACTACCAGAAAAACAGTTCAGAATGAAGGTGAAAAATTTTCTTATCTCAAGGGCTTATTACTCATTCGACGAATTCCTCAGTGATGGTGCTTGCACTCCCGATAATTTTAATTAATGTATGTTGTCCTTATCTTATATTTGTGAGTATCTTTGTTTTTTTGAATTTTTATTGACGATTGTAAACAATGTTTAAAGTTGTAATAACATGAATAAAGATGATGATGATGATGATGATTCAAGGAAAAAAAAACTGTTTATGTTTCCTGAATAAGTCGGCTTGATCACCTACTGGCGATTGAATTTTCAAATAGGTGCAGTAAATAGCAGCTTTGCACCTTGGAAAACTAGCCGTATCAAAAAACTCTTGTCTTAGTGAAGCGACTTCTTCATCTCTTGTGGGCATTTTTATATACAAGGGCTTAAGAGTATTGATAGCTCTAGTTACACGTCTCACAACCAAACTTGCAGTTGCTTTGCTGACACCAGCAAAATCTCCATTACATCTCAAGAATGATCCAGTAGCATATTAGTTTAAAGTGAGTAGAAGCTGCTGACTTGCAGATAGACAATCATTGCTGAAAATAAAATCTTTTTTATAAAAATGTACTTAAAAAAGTATTGCATTTTTACTACCTTCTAGTTGGATGAGCTATCAAATGTTCTATTTGACTGAGAATATCCAAAACGCATCTTTTCGATAATCTGAATCGTTTGAAAAAATCATCATCGTCGTAAATATCGACATAATTTGGTCTATGACGGATCACCTTAGGTCTACGATAATCCTCTTCATCACTGCTATAAGCGTTTATATCATAACCCATTAAATCCATATTAACCGAAAATCTGAAGTGTTATTATCAACCAAAACAATTTTCGAATCAAAGAAAAACGAAACAACATTCGTTTTTAGGTTATATACATATACATTTTTGAATAATTCTATGGTTCTTGAATTAACTTCAGGTTTACCCACACTTTCGGTGTAGGTTAAGTTAACTGATAGTTAACCACGTTTCGTGGGATTGTAAAACGCCTAACCTGCAAAATTTCCTTAACCTAAAGTTAACCTTCGATTGTAAAACCGGGCCTAAGAGTAGTACAAAATAATAATTCATGTCTGTCGATACGTTTCAAATTTGAATCGAAATTCTCGAAATTTGCAGCATTCTTTTTTTCTCGGAGTATTTTCGATTCTTAATACAGAGTTTCTAAAGTGAGTCAAAACATTTCTTTTTTCTCCTGGGTCCATGTACAATTTTGTTATTTCTTTATACCAAGCATTTTCTTTCATCATTTTTAGCTTGAAATGAACATTGTCAGAATCTTTGTCATCCTCTTGATGCTTTGGTTTCGTTTCTTCTATACTCCATTCACTTTAATCAAATCACAAAGATATTTTCTCTGTGTTTGATGATTATTCACTAACCCATTGATGCAATAAGTTAGTGAATAATCGAAGACCTGCGTATTTCCAGAGGTGTAGTATTCGTCTTCAGGAAGAAGTTTGGATGAGTTCCTGAGCTCTTGAAACACGTTTTGTAAAGTTAGTTGCCTAAAATCCTGCAACCTCAATGAAAGGTAATGACTCTTTTTTCAATTATCTCTTCAGGGAGCGAACCTTCGATGAATTGACTTTTCGGTCGAGGGACGTTTGTGTTCTCCCAGGTCAATGAACATGGTCAACTCCAGTCATTCAACCAGCTCGGTCAGGTTCGTGGGTTCTAACAAAGATGCTAAAAGCTGTTGGCAGTTTGGATGACACTGAGCGTAAATCCTTGAGGATTCCCTCGAGTTGTAGGTGACACCACCTTTTTGCGGCTCAAAACGGGTTTCTCCTTGAGATACATATCTGCATACCCCTCTGCAGTGTGAATTACTCGCTCCATTATTAATACACATTAATTTTACCCACAGTAAATTAGGATCCAAGTTATTCACAATCGTTAGTTATCAAAAAGTGTTCATAATAAAAGCAATTTCAATTTGATAAATAATTCGCGGCTTTCACGGCCGGGTATAATGACATTGAGAGAGTCTTCTGGGCTTATTGGCCATGGTCTATTGAGAATTTTTCACCTAACGTTTTGCCTACATCTACGGTATGCATCTTCAAAGGATTCTTGGTCTGAGATTGTAACTCGACCGCTGAATTTCAGACAAAACCAAAATAAAGCAGATACGGAGTGGAAGCGATGGGCCAATCAACATCGCGCACATAAACCCTTCTTCTTCCTCCATTAACCGTTAACCGGGGTATAAATATCACCTCCAGATCAAACCCAGTATCACTATCAGATATTCAGTGGCAAATTACAATCTCAGTCCAAGAATCCTCTGAAATGCTTACTTTAGATGTAGGCTAAACGTTAGGTGTAATAATTATTGATAGAACTCGGCCAATAAGTCCGTTGAACTCTCTCAATATCAATTTTCATTTGATTTGCTTTGGAAAAATTATGAATACTTTTCTGGGGGTATATTTATATATTTTCTGTGATGACCTCATAGCCATTTTAAATTACCTTTTGTGACTAGAAATTAAGCCACAAATTCTGCTTGAGTCCACTTTAACAAAAATCTACCTGTAGCTTCTTTATTATCAGAAATCAAAACATACGTCGATAAATGAGAACTACTTAAATTCCAAGACTCGAAATTCAATATCTATTAAAAATTTCAAATATTAATTTGATAATTTATGTTACAGATCGAGTGTTTTGACCAAAATGTCGAACAAAAACAATCTCACAGTGAAATTGCCACAGTAGAGACGTTTGTTCAACTGGAACGGCAAATGACTGGTACCTTGAGGTAGAACTGGTGGATGAAAAAAAAGGGACTCATACAACTCAATCCCTGTAATACTCTGACGTAAAAGAGATGTTATTTCTAAAATGATTTCTAAAATGAACTCTGAAACCAGCCTAGCTCCTGAAAGGAAGCCACTTCCCAAACTGCGAAAAAGCTCTAGTGTGGACATTGTTGACAACGTTGACAAATCGTCTAGAAAATCAAGTTTCGAATCCCACGAGTCTTTACCAGAGGTTATTAAAAATGTTGTTCCTGAGCCATTGAAGAAGTCTTTCCGAACGATTTCATTGTCAAACCGTCCTACAAGGAGAAGTTCAAGCGATAAATTCTTGAGACAATCGAATCAAAGTAAAAATAAACAGCAAGATTTAAAAAAACCTTCAGAAAAAAGTATGGAGAGTGAATCGCAAAAATTTTCAAGCAAAATGAGAAATGAAGTTTCAAACAAATTTGGATTGAAGCAGAAATCGAATATTTTTGCTGATGTGACAAGAAACTTATATCTGAAGGCAGAAACTAAAGAGTCTGAATCCGATATGGGAAGCTTAGATGAAACTAAGAAGGATAAACCGAAAGATCTTTCAATATATTCAAATGCAAGACTGAGATTGAAAGAACTTACTCAAAAAGCTCTCAGAGCACATCGGTTCAAGGAAGTGGAGACACAAACTGATATAAAAGTATTGAGAGTAAAAGAAGTGTCAACTGATGTTCAGGACCTCGGAATAGGAACAGCTGAAGTACCAAATGCAGACCCCACTATATCAGCTGACAACAAACAAGCAATGTTGAGTTGTTATTTGCTAAATTCCTCACGTATTAGAAATAATATGCTCAAAGTAACCAAAACCGTTGGAATACAGTGTTGCGATATCTCTTCGACTCTAAAACAAAAAACGGAATATCCTTCAAGTTTTCATTTTTCGGTCCCTGAACTCTATCCATGCAAATTCTCACAAAACAGAATTTCAAGCAGACACTATGTGAATTTCAATATCTCAAGTTCAGTTGTAACGAATCATGTGGAATTAAACTCTACCTTCCATGAAGCCAGCGGCAGAGCTGGAAGTTTATCAGACGATAGCCTAGATCTAGATGATGGGAATATTTACAACATGTTGTTTCCCACTCCCGATCTTATCAGCAACCATAATTCGCTGGATCCAAATCAAAACATACACGCAAATCAGAACGAACAACCTGACCCTTTATTGAATAATAGATTGAGAATTCGATATGCCATTGAAGATATATATAATGTGCAATATGGCTCTCATGAATTTTATAAGAAGCTATGGCCGAAAATGGAAACGGCAATATTTACAATTTCAGAGAAACTATCTGCAATAAATTTTCCGATTTGTACTTACCTTCCAGAAAGACATTTTTGTGATGTATCTTCTGTATGTGATTATTTGTCATTGCCTAAACTAGACTTTGCTAGAGCAGTTATGGTAAAAGTTAAGGACTTTCATAGCAATGACGTTCTCACGATATATAAACCGAAAATATTAGAACCTCTAATAATTCTGTCACGACTGACCGATAATTTTTTACCAGATCATTCGTTGCTAAATACTGTTTCAGGTTCCCACGGATGTCATAAAACCAACCTAAGTAAATACGAACCCTATTTGAAAACAAGGACCGGATATGAGAAAAAAATTCCCGAAGGTATATCTCTCCTCCCAGATGCAACCATTGATCAGAATGCTAGACTTGATCAAATACCAGAAACTAAGAAAATCTTTATAGTACGAAATACCGATAATAATGTGACTTCAATTGATATTAATGATTACGAGAAGCTGTGTCCGAATGAAAAGAATATAAAAAAAACTGAATCAATTTCTTCTTCTAATTCTTCATCAGAAACTTCTCCTTTCACCCAGTATGTAATATTCGATGGTCCATGCAACAAATTCGATTTCACATTAGAAAAATCTTCTCAAAATTTCAACAACAGGTTGTATACAAGACGAGAAGGCATCCATTTGCAAGACAGTACTTCCTCCTATTCTGGATATAGCTCGATCAGTCAGAGGGTTTCTCCAAAAAACTTGTCAATCTTCCGACCAAGTACATTTCTGAGACACTTATCGCATATGCGAAAGAACTTGATAGAAAATGGCAAATTAATTGATGGTGAAGGTATGCAAAGAAATGGATAGAACCATTCATTTCATATTAATCATTATTCTTCAAGTAGTACTTATTCATCTGAAGATATTTTCTCATTTCAACCGAAATCTCTTTGGAATCAAACATCGCAGATTGTATTTTTATTTCAATTCTTAAAAAATATATTCACTTATTCAGGTTTCGGCAGAAAAAAATTACCTTTTACTGTTCAAGAACCAATTGACTCGATAACGGGAGAGCGGGGCACGTTGGCGCACTTTTCACTTCTGAATTTTTTCCTAAGAGAGGAATGAAATTGAATCCTTACTTTAGACGTCATAAGTTACTACGAACATTCATTTATGTGCTGCATATTTATTATTACATGAATTCCTACTAAATTCTTTTGTATTTATCATTTTATACAACAAAATTTTTGCGCCAATTTGCCACACACATGGGGTTTGTTGGCTCAATTTACGGGGTTAGTTGACTCAAAAACGTAGAAAGTTT
Source organism: Hippodamia convergens (assembly GCA_038502775.1). Lineage (NCBI taxonomy): Eukaryota > Metazoa > Arthropoda > Insecta > Coleoptera > Coccinellidae > Hippodamia > Hippodamia convergens. Next base: position 160,884 of record JAVSIQ010000080.1, on the reverse strand, counting down.
TCTTGAATAGTTTATGAGAAAAAATATATAAAAAAGGCTGAAATATGGAAAATAAAGAATACTCTAAAAAGATAACACAACTTTAGTTTTCATCGTGAATTTCAGTCGGATTCATAATTGTGGCAGACATAAAGTATGGAAAGGCCTGTTGATGCGCATTCTTCCTGTGCGGTTTATTTGCCCGATTATTATTGTCTGCAGGCTGATCATTGTCAGTTTCCTTGTCTCATCAAACAAATCTTTATTGAATGGATAAATTCCAATTTTTCGAAAGTCTGAAGGTTATTGAAGGTAATATGATGGCCATCTTCATTTCTACTTACGCCAACAGCGCAATATCACGTGAATCATATGACGTAGAAATGAAGATGTCCATCATATCACCGGAATGTAAACACTCGGAATCATCATTTGACGGAAATTCAATAATGAAAAAGACTATAAATTAAGAAAAAATCAAGATTTTTGTATTTATAATGAAAAAAAGTCCACAAAACTCTGAAAAATTAAAACGGACTTAAAAAATGAAGTGATTAATTAAGATAACCTCCTAAGACTTTGAGAATTTTTTTTAGAAAAACCAAGACCGATCCGAAAAATCTGAAAACAGATTCGTGTTCTGCATATCAAGGTTAGTGCTTACTGAATTTTTCATCAATTTCTGAGATTTTTGGATCAGTCTAGAAAATTTCCAATTGTTTCTTCCATTTGTTTGAAGTTTGTGCTTTTAGCTGTAATTCACTCTTTCAGTGTGACGATTGTTCGCAGAAAGAACACCAAGGCTTTTTTTTTATATTGTTTGATGTGAACAGTGCTGAATCCATGGATTTTTGTTCTTTATACTCATCATCTTGAAGTAGCTTCTGTTTTATAAGGTCACTGTGTATATGTGGAATTTTCTAATGCCATGCTATCACCATTGGATCATATTCTTCGGTTAAACCAGATAACATGACTGCAGCAAGAAACTCATCGTCTATCGTTCATGGCAGAAAGTTGTTGGGATAAATTTAAAATCTCTTTCACGTATTCTTCCATGGATTTGAAGATGATTAAGTTTATGTTGCACAGACGTCTCAGCAATTTTAAACGACTATATAGACTTTTGTCGTCATAGACCTTCGAAAGTACATCCCAAGCTTCTTTAGCATTTTTTGCTTCAAATACTAAGGGAAATACACATCTGTCGACAATTAAATTAATTTTGGCAAGGGCTTTTTCATCACGACGTTTGCGAACATCCTCGGTTGTTTTATCGTCTTCCTCATAACCCACTACAGCTGTCCATAAGTTGTCCCATGTTAGAATGTTTTGTAGTTGAAATTTCCATTCGTGATAGTTTTCTCTACATTTCCACTTTTGTGCTGGTAGTATTTGCACTGCACTTTCACTCATATTTAATTTGAAGCATCTGAGCACATAGCCTGTTATATGTAGCAGATGGTTTGGAGTAATTTTAAGTTGATGAAAATCAGTACATTATTTTGAAGAATCCTTCTTCTTCTTTTTCTTCTTCCTTATTCTTAAGACCATGTCTTTAATGTATTTTATTACAACCAACCTTCACCACATGGACAACTTAACTTATTCACCATTTTCTAATTCTTACGATCTAACTGTCAGTGATACCACACATATATATTTTATTACTGTTGCCAACGTATGGGATCACACAAATATTTATAGAATACCAACAAGGGCCAATTTTTTTGCAGGCAAGCCTATATCAACGTATTCACAATAAAACAGCGCTTATGCCGATATAATTTTTTTCTATTATCACCCGAGTGAAAGTAACTCATTCCGACAAACCTGTTTAAATCTGGCAAGCCAGTACTTCGTCCAGGCAAATAATAGGCAACCCTATGTCTGCATATTCTACATATTTCATACTATAAAGCAAACACGGCGATGCAAACGTAACTCTCATGCGATGTACTGTTTACCTCTCCACGCGCTCGCATATGCATCCAAATGTCCTCCACATCAAGTACGCATTTCGGAAAAATGAGTAGTTGATTATGCGATCGCAAAACTGGTCACAAATGCGCTCATGCCAGTTAATTTTGAGACCACTTTTCTTCATTTCTTTTCGACGTCGCATAGGAATTTTGATGTGATACTAAAAGATATCTTCAAATAGGAAGCCAATTCTTATCGCATTCGAGACATATTTTGTTATACTCATTGCGTTGACTAATGAGAGGTTTTTTGTGATAAATATTAAACCATTTTTAATGCAAGTGAAATATTGTTATTAAATTTGGATTTTATTACTTTATATATGTGACGTTATTCTATATTTTCAATTCCAATATTCATTCGGTCCCAATTACATTATTTTTTTGACTGGCAAAGAACAAATTTACCAATAATATATTTACATGTATTTTTGATTAAATCATTGACTCTATGAGAATAACGAAAAAATCTATTCGAACAAAAAACCTATAATGATTAATAACATTAAGATAGAATAAAATAAAAAACGAAAGATGGAAAAAAAGTAAACAAAAAAGATGCAAAATAGGTTTGAGTATAATGTAGTAAGTTTCTTCATCTGTCTTTCCTTTCTCTGCCTGGCATATCGCAGCCATTCCTTCACATATATTTCGAAATCTTTTTCCGAAATGCCTGTATTCCTCTTCACACATCTGGAAAGAATGAAAGTATAAGTTAAAATAATTTTTTTTTCAATGGCAAGTTCAAGTATTTGAGAAATTATATTAGATTATAGAAGTATTGTACCTTTATTTTCTCCAATCGATAAGTGATAAAGGAACAATAATTTATAACTTGAGTAATTTGAACAATTTCGTTAAATATTCAATATATTGGTTCAACATATTTTAATTGATGAGAAGATAAAAATATAATTGCCAACGTTTTTAATTTTTATTCGTATAGGTGTCTAAGAGTCGGTTTCACACAACTTCGATTGTAGCGTTAAATTAATTAGAGCCACCGCGATTCGTTGAAACTTCAAAACTAGTGATTCGATTGGTCCGAATTTACGTAAGGTTGTTTAATCGTACTATTAAAGCTTTGTAAAACCCGCCGTAAGTCATTGAAATATTTCTGGACAATAGATTTACAAGAATTATTTGAATAACGGCAAAGGTTGTGTTTGACAGTATCGCGGTTACACCTCAAATCAATTAAAAAAAAACTCAAATCAAATACTCACTGAATAAAATCTACATAACGGGACTTTCAGCAATTTTATAATTTGACCTCTGGCCCGTCCATGAACAAAGTTCGGCAGTTTCGTCGGTGCAAGTGAAAGTCCTTTTGAGGCATCTCACCACGAAATCTTTGCTGCCGTTACCCCCAACGACCTCATATTTCTTGTACTGAAAAATGTTGAATTGGATATGGTAAATATTAGTTTTAGAAATTATAAGACATAAAAAATCCAAATAAGATCAGATTTCATAGCAGCTTAACTAAAGATATAATAGTTAGTTCCAATCTAAGCTTTCCAAATATGGTGATATAAAAAAAGATATGAATTACTAAAAAATCTATACCGATCACATAATATTTATAAAAATAAGACCAGTGGAGAATTCAAAGGACAAGTTCCTTTCAAGTGCACTAACTTTCTCAAAACCACAATTTTATTCGAATGCTTCAATTGTGTTTTTGTGAATTTCGCATTGAATTTCTTACCAATCTATTCTTCAATATTGTTGAATCACTTCTCATTAATTTAAATTCCAGATTATTGAAATCGATAATAAATCGAAATTCTAAAAAAACAAAGATATCGTGAAATAGTTTCTAGTTATGGTTTTCACAAAACTCCTTTCAACATTTTGACCTGTAAGTCCAAAAGTACCACAAAGAGCCAAAATCGAGCAATTTGGGATACAATATACATGTACAGCACTATTTCAGACAAGTTTACTCAAACTCAATTTTTCGAAAGGCCTATTTTATGGAATTTTCAAATATCTTCGGAACCAAATGAAATATCAAAAATTCAACGGCAAAAATCGAGACAATTTTCAGAAGGAAATGCTGCGCCAACACACATATGAAAACTTCATTATACGATAATTATATTTAGAATGAAATATCAAAATATTTAGTTTACAACAATAACTTAAAGAATTTACTTACCAATTAATGCACTGAAATTGCAGAAAACTAAAAAATTTGAATATCAGATCGAACGAACAGCGAACTTCTCGAATCGAACACTAGTCACAAAATGATGGAAAATGGATCCAAAAGAAAAAACTTAAGTCTAAAAATTATTATACCTTGAATCTGTCAGACGTAAACCCACCCCCCTTTCCTCTTACCAGTGCGAATTCCATGGCCCAAACCGGGTTCTTATCTCGAGAGAAAAATATCCCGGCCTAATGTAATTAGGGGCAATAAAACCCAGATGCGGTAGTTTCTCTACAGCTGAAGATCGGAGAAGTCCTTACTCGGGTTGCAAATTCTGCATTTTTAATGCTAAATTTGGCATATTTGATTCATGCATAGCATATATTTTTGGCGTTAAGCATATTATTGAACATATCTTCGAAAGGGAAAAGAGAAAAAAATTATAAACGGACATTTTCTAATATTTTGAAATCAACTGATGCACAAGAACCGACTGATTTTGGTACTTCTGTCACTGTTACCCCTTCAATGAAACGAACCAAGAAAGCTCGCAGAATTTTATAGCCTCAATAAATTTTTATGAGCTTGCAACAACCATATTTACAGGAAATATCTAAACAAACTTGGACAATCGTTCCGGCCGGACATCTGATTCTTTTTCTTGGGAATTCCTATGTCTGAATTAACGCGAGGAGTCGATAATATTCGAAATATTTTTGAATCCAATGTCCCACCCGTTACGTGTACCATAATATGTTCTAGCACCCTTGGTCTTCTAGAGATCCAAATTTCAAATGCTTTGGAAAAACCCGGTATCGTAACTTTTATATCGTATATTTTTTTAGGAGCTGAGAAACCATAAAATGAAAAGTGTCAAACATTGGCTTTTGTGAAGTATCAAAGCTTAAATCACCGTGATTCAAATTCAAGTTAGAATTTAAATGAACAGTTCTTCCGCATTCAGAAGTTAGCAGTAATGTGCATATCCATTTGAGAATATTAAGATATAACATATTTTATTAATATCTATACCAAAACAACCATATTTCAATTCATTCAAGTTAGAGAAAAACAGTTCTGACACCCCCAATTTTTGAATAGGGAAGATGGGGTGAGTGATACCTCATTCGAAAGGTATTTTTATACTAATTTCAGCACAGTAATTGTTTTTTCATTTCATGCATTAGTTCTCGAAATATTCTTGACTAAGCATTTGAAAATAAAGTGGTGTTTTCATGGCACTTGTAGTGTTTTTTTGTGAAAAACCTTTCAAATGAGGTATTACTCACCCCATCTTCCCTATTCAAAAATTGGGGATGAGGGTTGTAGTAGCAAGGGTTGAAGCGCTATGCGTCCGTAACCTACACCTCAAGTTGTCTCCCTCTAAACAGAAATCGACCTGTCCGAGCATTTCTATCGGAAAAATTTATTTCGTCTGTAATCTCGTCTGTTTCGTTTTCAAATGGCCACCCTGTATAACTCAGTGTCTGAAACCGTTTCTTATCGCATCCTTCTGACGAATAATGGTTTTATGTGAAAGAAAGGCACTCGAGACTTCTTCGTTCTATTCGAAAGTTCTGTATGCAATTTTTCCAGCGTTGAGCCTATTTATTTTATACCAAACAGTGCAATGATTTTTTCCGAAATATGCACTAGGTTATATTGTCTCATCATTGATTATTCCATACTCTCTACGATAAGGTCGATAATTGAAAAACTTTCCGTACTCACGAAGAACACTACCCAAGTAACCCACTCTTACAATACTTAGGAAATGAACGGAATCATCCATGAAGTTGACAGTGGATAATTAATGATAAAAAAGTAGTTGAAGTATTCGAAATCTCGTGTACCTGATGAGTGAACAGAGGTATAAATTCTTTTTTTCTTATCCTGTGTCAAATCTGTTTGTTGTGCCAAATTTTCTTGTAACAGCAACCTGGCATATAATTAAGGGAATGAAAGAATTCCAAGATTCGAGAAATAAGGATAAAAAATATCTTGTTGAAATTCCTAGTGGATTGATAGTATATCTGTTTAATTTAATATCGTTCCATGTGTGAGGTTTCTATTGTAATACTTTCTATGGAGTATACAGGGTGGCCATTTGAAAACGAAACAGACGACATTACAGACGAAATACATTTTTTCGATAGAAATGCTCGGACAGGTCGATTTCTGTTTCGAGGGGGACAACTTAAGATGTAGGTTACGGACGCATAGCGCTTCAACCCTTGCTACTACAACCCTCACCCCCAATTTTCTAATAGGGAAGATGGGGTGAGTGATACTTCATTTGAAAGGTATTTTTATACTGATTTCAGCACAGTAATTGTTTTTTCATTTTATGCATTAGTTCTCGAAATATTCATGCGTTAGTTAATTTTATCACTTAAATTAATTTTTTGCGAATAATGGACATTTCGTGTTTCCGAAACACCAAAATTTCCGTACTTGTATTTGAAATTGCGAAACATCTACCACTGGGCCAATGAAGTCATACCGTACGTGTTAATGCTATACTAGGGTCAGATGTTCGACTAGCTGTTTTATTCACTGAAATAATTCTCCAACTGTACGGTATCAGAACGATTTGAAGTATTGATCTAAGAAATAAGACTTTTCAAAGTAAAGTAAATAATTTATCAAAAACTCACAAAAAACTACTTAAATATTCAAATTGTTCACCATTAGCTTCCATGCAATGAAATAAGTCTTGTTCGAAACGATGGCGCACATTTTGCAGCATTTCTGGAGTGATTTGACGACATTCGTTCACTATATGTCTTCTTAAATCTTCTATGGAATCGGGCTGTGTAGAGTAAATGTTACTCTTCAAGTGGCCCCAAAGAAAGAAATCTAGTGGTGACAGATCTGGCGATCTAGCTGGCCATTCAGTGGGACCCCTTCTTCCAATCCACGGATTTGGAAATCTTTGATCCAGATATTCTCGAACTGGTAAGGCGTAGTGTGGAGGAGCTCCATCCTGCTGAAACACAATCTGATCTTCCATGTAATTTCCAGCATTGTTTTCAATAATTTCCGTCAAAATTGGATCAATGTGATTTTCCAATAAATCCAAATACATATCTCCAGTAAGATTACCAGGTAAAAAGAACGGGCCGACGATGTTGTCACCAAATATTCCAGCCCAAACATTGAGTTTTTGTGGTTGTTGAGTATAAACTTCGTGGAACAATCTCGGATTAGCATCGGCCCAATAACGACAATTGGGTCGATTTACTGTGCCGTTTAGAAAGAACGAACACTCATCGGAGAAACAAACATTGTACAGATAATTGGGATTAGCAGTTACTCCTTTACTCATTGTATCACAAAATTCAACAAGACGGTCAAAATCATCTTCGTTTAGTGCGTGTCAAAGATGGATTTTGTAAGGATGGAATTTATGATGCTTCAAAATATTTGCAATTCGAGTTCGTGTAAAACCAGATTCATGTGCTAGCTACCTCGTACTCGTCATTGGATTCAGAGCAATCTGTCCAAGAACAGCTACTTCAGCTGCTTCATTTCTTTCCATGTTTCGTTTTTTATTAGCCACGGACCCGGTTTCTTGAAACTTTGACACTAATTCCAAAACATACTTCCTATTAACATGTTTATCTAAATGTCGTTGATTGAAGAATTCTGCGGTTCAATTCGCACATTGATTGTTTGCAAAAAAAGTGAAATTATTTCCACCCGCTCTGCAATTGAATAAACCATGTCGAATTAGAACACATACCTACAAGTCTCGATTCAAAACTAAGAATAATTCACATGTCAAAGAACCAGTAAGCCAACTTAATGATCTGAATTCAATAATCAACAAAATGAAAACATTATTGAAGCCAACTGAGAAAACTTCATAATTAAGTCGGAAATCGTTTCACGAATTGGTACTGGAATATTTCTGTGGCATCATTAAAGATTTGATTTTCTTACCTGGTAATATGATTAGAGATATGTACGTATTTGGACTTTTTGGAGATTTCTATCGATCAAGTGTTACCGCATGTTATTGGAAATACTGCAAATTTATATCGAAGATAATTTAGATTGAGTTTCAGCAAGATTGAGCTTCTTCGCAATACGCTTTGTTTGTTCGACATCTTGATTAAAGACTTCTATGTCAGTGGATTGGAGGAAGGAAGCCACAGTCATGGTTGTTTTGAAGCTCAAAATGTCGATTTTTCACAAAAAACACTACAAGTGCCATGAAAACACCACTTCATTTTCAAATGCTTAGTCAAGAATTTTTCGAGAACTAATGCATAAAATGAAAAAACAATTACTGTGCTGAAGTCAGTATAAAAATACCTTTCAAATGAGGTATCACTCACCCCATCTTCCCTATTCAAAAATTTGGGGTGAGGGTTGTAGTAGCAAGGGTTGAAGCGCTATGCGTCCGTAACCTACATCTTAAGTTGTCCCCCTCGAAACAGAAATCGACCTGTCCGAGCATTTCTATCGAAAAAATGTATTTCGTCTGAAATCTCGTCTGTTTCGTTTTCAAATGGCCACAATGTATAACGTCGTTGGATATCTGAACACTGTCCTCAACTAAGATAACTAGTAATCCTCGACTCTTTTATACATTCATTTCAAATAACTACTTGTGTTTCGACACTTTGAAATTGCATGGTATTATCAGTACACAAGAAAAGTTACGCTGACGATTAAGAGAATTATCGGCTAGAGAGTCACATACCTCGTCTTTTTCTGAGAGATCACTATTTCATGTGTGTGAAGTTGGCCCAGCACTTTTGGATTTTCGGAAATTTTTTTGTTGTGCTGAATTGTGCTAGGTTTGTGCTGATTTGTGCCGTTTAAGTTTTTTCTTAATTCCACGTGGTTCTCGAGATATTTCAAAAACCGAAAAAATGGGCCAGCCCAGCACTTTTCGAAAAATTGAAATGCAATGACTGGAAAAAATTCTGCTATCCATGTACTGAGTTGTGCCGTTCGAATTTTTTCGAAACTCCTTCTAGTTTCCTGAAAAATCGAAATTTAAAAAAAAAGTTAGCCCAGCACTTTCGTTTTTTCTTTTCACAAATGAATGGAAAAATTTGTGCTACATAATGTGCTATCTTGTGCTGTAAATATTTTCACGAAAAACTTTCAGATTTCCCGGAAAATTAGGAAAATAAAAAAAAAGTCAGCACGGAACTTTGCTTTTTTCCAACGAAAACAGGTTCAAAAGATTGTGCTAACCGTCGGCATTATTTTCACGAATTTTCCGCTAATTAATCCAAAAATCCGAGAAATTAGAAAAAAGTTTTTTCGACATTTTCGTTTTTTTTCGACGAAAATTGATTTATATGATTGTGTTGCGATTGTGCCAACTTGTGCCGATCTGATTCTCCGGTAAAATTCACAATTTCTTTTCTGAATGGAGAACAGTGTGTGTGAAGTTGGCCCAGCACTTTTGGAATTTCAAAAAAAATGTTAATGAACCTAATTCTACTAGATTTGTGCCGTTGAAATTTTTCTTTTATTACATGCGGTTCTCAAGATATTTCACAAAATGTATTGTTCAAAACAGCCTAAAATTTTTCATAAAATTGATTTTTGACAGTTGAAATAGAATTTGGTATTCATGTATTGTGTTGTTTAAAGGTACGCATTTTAAGAATCCGTTTCCTTCCGTATATAAAACGGATCCGTTCAGTTAAATAATGAAAGCCTATAATTGAATCAATGTGCATTGTAAACAAACGGAATTTAATGAACACGTTGATTAAAATCGGGTGGTGAATCGAACGGTACCGATTTCATTTCGGATCAGTTTTTTTACAATGCACATTGATCAAATCATTATTTAACTGAACGGATCCGTTTTATATACGGAAGCAAACGGATTCTTAAAATAATCCGTTTGATTCCGTACATAAAACGGATCCGTTCAGTTAAATAATGAAAGCTTATAATTGAATCAATGTGCATTGTAAACAAACGCATCCGAAATGAAATCGGTACCGTTCGATTCACCACCCGATTCTAATCACCGTGTTTCATTAAAAATCGGACCGCATAGTGAGACAATCCGTTTCGTAGCACGTGGTTTTGAAAATAAGGTACTTTAAAATTTTATGATTTATTTTATCTTATTTTAACCAATTTAAATAATCTATTTACAGATCTGTAGTTATCCAGAAAAATGAGTAGTGGAAGTGGATCAAAAAATCATATATGCGCAATGTTTCTTATCAAATTTAATAACAAAAAGTCAGTTACATCCATTATAACTATTTTGATGCACAAAACACGAAACTAGTATATATTTCTCTTCTTTCTCAATATATATTGTTTCTACTATCCGAAGGAAAGAGTGGGATGCGTTCGACAAACTGATTCATCACAGTCCATACATTGCACTCTGTCCGTATCAAACGGAACCGTTTAAAAAACGGGTCCTTTTTAAAATCGTACCCGTTTTTTAAACGGATTCTTAAAATGCAAAGCTTTACTGAGTTGTGCTGTTCGAATTTTCCCAAAAGTATCTTAGACCAAGCAAATTAGACTTTTGCGTGGAAATAATTGGTGGAGTTCTGGAAATTGTATTTATCATTCATTTAGGCCTCTATTATGATGAGTTTGAGTTTTGCCCCAATTTCCTAGAGGAGCGTATGTCGTGGCGAACTTCGAAATTTTCGGACAACTTTAGGTTTTTCTCGTTCTCGAATAGCTCCTAAACTAAGCACTTTATCGAAACTTTTGTCGAATTCAAAAGTGTTCAGCACGAAATTCTGCTTCTGAAGAGTACCATGACATCATATTTTGATCGAGTAGTTTCATAGATATCATAAGCCGAAAAACGGAAATTTTCACACTTTTGAAAAAAAAAAAAACATTTTTTCACTATAAAGCGTGATATATCTATCAAACTACGAGCTTGAGAACAAGATGTCATTGAATAAAAATTGAAAACCATCAATTTATGATGAAAACGTAATCCCTCCCCTTCCCAACCACAATGTAACATCGCGCAGTAGCTCATTAGCAACCCCGCCTTCATTAACAATAAATAACCCTAATCGATTTACAACGTCAAATAAAATTATGTTAGAACGTAAATACAGACAGTTTGAAGTAACCATGCTAACTATTGAAATAATATGTTTTCAATATAATAAGAACAATAAATAATATTTGCAGTAGAAACAATCAGCATTCCACTGTTTTTTCACATTAACAGCAAAATGAAAGACTTTCGGAGGGAGTTGGTAATATTAATATGGACTCTAACTCGTCCATCTCTTCCATATTCAAATCGTCATCAAAATCTTCTTTGCTTCTTTCGTGCAGGCAGTCATCAAAATCCAGTTCAAAGTCGTCAGTACCAAGAATCTCGTTTTCTGTTTCGGCATTTGTGCACGACTGGCCTCTGCATAATATACAAATAGTGGTGCACTTCATCCCATTTTTTTCTGTCCGAGCAAGCTCCAAGGCAGCCTTTCGAGCATGTGACTGATTGGCGTAAGGCCTGAATTTTTCTTCTTCCACCCCCATTGAAGTGGGTTGAGTGGGTTGTTTCTCCAAGATTGTACCTCCAATTTGATATGTCATTGACAAATATCAACATTCATTCAAGAAAATATTATAGGGGGATGTAAACTACAATTTGGTGCACGAATGTATTTAAAATTCATTATAAAAACAAACGTGGGACTCATAAACTAATAACTCACACTATGACTTACCTATAAATACGTCCTCAGCGAGTGCTGTCGAGCCGCTGCTTCAGTTGGAGGCAAAGGGTCAAGATTAAATGAAGTCTTGGTTAATAAGTTCTCGAACATCTCATACCGCAATACATTTTATTGCATGGAATCATTTCCATGAAGGGCTGCTATGCATTTCTTCCCTGCCTCGTCAACTTAATCGGCGGTAGCATTAGATTTGCTAAACACTTCTGCTGCTGACATTAAGAAAGTCTTCCGGGCTTATTGGCCGTGGTCTATTAGGAATTATTTCACCTAACGTTTCGCCCACAACTGCGGTAGGCATATTCAGAGGATTCTTGGTCTTAGATTGTAACTCGACCTCCGAAAGTGATGCTGGATTCGATCCATTGGCCCCACTTATACCCTGATCATTGGCGGGAGAAGGTAGTGGGTTTACGCGCGCGATGTTGATTGGTCCATCGCTTCCACTTCGTATTGGCTTGATTTTGGTCTTTTCCAACACCGGCAACCATGCGCTATGTACCAGAGGAGTTTCTTCCCTTCTGTTCATATTGTTCTTATGTTTATATATCTCAATGGCTTCCATGTTCATCCTAGGATAGAAACTTTTGATGTTTGAAATAGCTTCTGCCTTTGAGAAAACAATATTGTGTCCATCTGTCAGCGCATGTTCCGCTAGTGCGGATTTTTCTGTCTGATTGAGTCGACAGCATCGTTCATGCTCCTTAATTCTCGTATTGATACTTCGCTTCGTTGTACCCATGTAGACTTTGCCGCAGTCACAAGGTATCCTGTAAATACCGGGTTGGGAGAGTGGGTCGACTTTGTCTTTGGTAGTTCTGATCATTTGGCCAAGTTTTTGAGTTGGCTTATAGACAGTCTCTATATTGTGGCCCTTTAGTATTCTACCAATTCTATCGGTGACCTTGGGGATATATGGTAAGATGGCTCTTCCATTGGGGGTGAGTTGTGATGTGTTATCATCACGTGTGGAAAGTCTTGGACCAAGGATCCTCTGATGATGCCTACCGCAGTTGTGGGCGAAACGTTAGGTGAAATAATTCCTAATAGACCACGGCCAATAAGCCCGGAAGACTCTCTTAATGTCAATATATCCGGTCGTGAAAGCCTGAAACTATTTATTACTTCTGCTGCTTTTAGCAAGTTTGAGTTGATTTCCAACGTCTTCATCAGGAATTTCAGTCCACAAAAAAAAACAATTCATTATGAAGTTAAATGGTTTACTTAAAGATCGAGAAGTACGAGGAGGATCTCCTCCAACTCTTTTGAATAGGCTTTTCCACACTTTTCATGGACGAGTATGCTAGAAACACTCGCCAAAACAACATGCTTTCCATCTCTTCTTACCATGCTCTTCTGTATAAATGTTTGTATACCTTTTTGATTCAGTATACTTAGTAGACCACATCCTGTCTGATACACTTTAATCACAAATAAAACAAACCGCCATGGCTGATATACTTAGAAACAGCCACAACAGAAACTTAGAACAACTTGAAAACGGATGAATTTGGATTTTGTTGTGGGGATGCAACTTATGTGGCACCCCAGATCATAAGTACCTATATAAAAAGTGCTAGCTGCCTTGTAACGGGGGTACAACTTTTGTGATATTTGGAAATGTCACAAAAACTAGGGACCATTTCATGTTGATGCTCGAGGGGAGTCCCCCTCTTGAATTTTTGACATACGAGAATCGATTAAAATTCCTCTTCAACTAGTCTATAGTTCTGTTAATTTTAATTATTATCATATTACAATGCAATTTCTATGTTCGACATTGACAACTGATAGGAATTGAGCATTTTAAAAGGAAAAGTAAATTTTCATGATAATTGCTTTAATGTTGCTTCTTTTCACATATGTATCAAATGTTCAGAATAGAAACAATAAAAAATTGTGCTTGTCTCTCATCTAGGAGAATGTTAGTATAATATAATTTTTTATCACAAATTGATGGTCTACAACTTTTATTTAATGACATTTTGTTCTCAAGCTCGTAGTTTAATGGATATTTCACTTTTTATAGTGAAAAAATGTATTTTTTCGAAAAGTGTGAAAATATTCCATTTTTCGACTTATGATATCTATGAAACTACACGATCAAAATATGATGTCATGGTACTCTTGAGAATCAGAATTTCGTGCTGAACACTTTTGAATTCGACAAAAGTTTCGATAAAGTGCTTAGTTTAGGAGCTATTCGAGAAAACCTAAAGTAGTCCGAAAATTCCGAGGTTTTTCGAACGCCACGGCATACGCTCCAATAGAAAATTGGGGCAAAACTCAAACTCATCATATTAGAGATCTAAATGAATGATTAAAGCAGTTTCCAGAACTCCACCAATTATTTGCAGGCACACCATTTTCTGAAGCTAATTTGGTTGGCATATCTCTCATTTGCAAGAAAATTGAAATTTCAATTTCAGCAATTATGATTTTTCTCCTCTCGAATTTGTGAAAAAACTTGTGCTACATTCGTAGGGACTGGTGCCGGTGAAATTTTCAGAAAAAACTTCAAATTTATTCTTCAAAAGGTGAAAATTAGATAAATCAGTATATTGTAGGTAAATCCGTACACATGGCAACAGATGGTTAGAACTACGAAAGTAGTACAAACAGTCGCATCCCGATCGGTCGTCTGAATTTGCACTGTTGCCATTTTAGTTTCTCGTGAAAATTGAATTCACTTTTGGTACAATAAATTCGAAGTTGGTATTGGTAAATTCAGTCGGGTTTAACTGAATCGAATTGATGATCGCATAATTTTCCTGAAAGATGAATGGTTAATGCATAACCGTTATTGAATTTTCCTGAAAACTCAATTTGGGTTTTCTCTCCCAGTCTCTGAAACAAAAAACAATATTTTTTTTTCTAAATAATAGAAGAAAGGCGTAAAAATTTGAGCACTAATTTGTCAGGGGCCAAAACTTCACAAGAAGAAATTGTTACCCAACAATGAACAAAAAGAAAACACTTTGAACTCTGAGACGTAACGTTTCGGAGTCTAAATCAGACTCCTTCGTCAGACAATTACTAGTTTTCATACTACTTCGTAGAATCGTGACAATGTTTTGATTTTTTGATTGGCTCAATCAAAAATTCAATTTATACCTGTTCATTCGAAAATCTAAAGCGAATTAGACATCGTTAACGAACTTAAATTGTTTCTAATTTTTCATTCTAGAATTATCTTTTGAATACCCTCTCTCTGAAAATTGGAACAAACAAGCCTGGATTTCGAGCGAGATTTCGAGAACATCTAAAACCGTCAAAAAGTTAGTAGAGTTCTTTCACTGGTAATGTACGACAACATACTCAAACAAATTCTTTGTTACAAATACGATTAGTATCTTTTCTTGATCTCATGTTGTACAAAAAAGCTTTTCAAATATACATCATTCCAGATTTTCATAATTTGTAGCTTCATGTGCAGTTGGATGGAATTTCATAAATTAATGGTTTTTCATTCCGCTTAGGGGGTGGATGTTTCATGTGGCTCTACATGTGACATTAATTCATGTTCTAATTTTAATGAGTCTTTTCGAAAGATTACGTACATACGAGTTATAAGCCATAATTGAAATTTTGGCGATTTCAACTTTGGTCATTATCCCCATTTCTGTTGTAGATCATGTATCACCAATTTTGACCACCCTGTGCGTATATACACAACGGTACACCCACTTATTGCATTGATATGGTAAGTGGTCATATGGAACACATTGTGTGAAAGATTAGAAGTCATTAATAAATCGAATATCTTTTGTAGTTTATGGTATTATGTAGTTGCATCAGTAGTGAATATTTCGAAAATCGTAAATCGCTCATATCTACAAAACAGCTCAACTACTGACTCATATTGATATAAAACCATTTACTCCTTTTGAGGTCTAGAATTGGCTCCCAAAGTAGTTTTTTCTTAACACCTGGTATACTTTTGGAAATCATATAATTATTATTATTTCTATAACATGAAATCAAAAAAAGATATCATTCCATTTGAAAAAGGAAAGTTGTGTTTTGTAATACCCACCCTTGTTTCCAGTCAATTGAAGAGCGTCTTTCAGTTGACCAAGGGGGTAAAACTTGCAGGTGAAATGAAAAATATATCGTTATTTTAATTTTAACACGTATAATGAAAAAATTAACACAAAATAGGCAATTTACAGCCGTGCGCCTATGCACGTCGAATATTCAATCAGATCAACTCGAATACTGAAAACAATATAATTAATTCACGCCGGAATGAATGGTTCAATCAACCACACCATAAAAATAAATGATCAAAATATCAAAGTATTCAAGTTCAAAATACATTCAATGAAAGAGATTTCTGGACTGTGGGCCCAACCTTAACTGTTGTAAATGGAAAACTTTGACCTTTTACGTTTCCCTCGATGATAATTAATCCTTATTAGACAAACTATTTGCACTACACCCGAACACTAATCCCGAAACACCGCGCGATACGAAACAACTTTACAATTTTTCAAAATCTGGACACAACAACTTTTTCCCGTTTCGAACTAATATTTCCCAATTTCCAAATTTAGGACTTTACCGTCACCCGAGTTATCTAAGGATGTTGTTTTTTCGCTCGAAATCCCCAGATACACTACTTAACTCTCTCTATGAACAGAAATTTAAAATATTTTCTCCACCACTTTGGGGTGGTACCTCAAACGCGTTTCTTTCTCCAATGACGATCCTAAAGAGGGGGAGAATGGGGGTAATTACCCGCCCCCCAGAACAGTTAAATCATATTCATCTTCCTCCTTTATTCATATTGATTATTCAAAAAATGGAATGAGATGCATGAAATTTCAAGTTAACACTATCTCTTCAGTCTAGGACCGCCTTTATTCCTCTACCAAAAATTTTTTTGTCTCATGACCTATATCTACCAATCCGAATTTCTCATGGGCGGTCTCCTGAAATAGCTTAGTTCTTTCAATTAATTAATCTTCGAAGTATCCCAATTAACGATACGGCACTAAATCAATCTTCGAATAATTCGAATCTGCATGGATAATAATTTCATCGCAATACTTCATTCGAATTATTCATATTTAAACATCGTATATCTAACTTTCAGCGGTCCTCTATCAAGTCTCTTGAAGTCCCTAAGAGCATAATTGCTTCGGAAACTTCAAAAGCCACTTATTTCTCATAATTCGTTACGTGAATATATTGTCCCGCTGAAATAACCTAATTGATTTGTCTCGATCGCAATTAAGACGACTTCAATTAATTTTCACGCGTCTCATTATTATTTGGATTGGTTGCATTAATTCATGATTTTTTTTTTTTTTGATATCCCGGTCTATTACAGTTTTTCACCATTTTTACTAGATATAAAAACTGAGGGGAGTATCGCATCGTATTCCCATTGAAAAAGTACCGACCTGCAAGAAATTTTTACTGTTTTGAGATATTTTCGGAGCAAGGTATATCATTTTTCTTTACTCTTATTCAACGTTCGCGTTCCTTTGAGTCGATAATACTGACAAGATAGAAAATGTCATGACATGACATATATCGAGAATGAACTAACCTATCTCCATGGAACCAACATTCGCTGAAACGCTGGCCTAGGCTCGCTGTATCATCTATACTTGTCTATGTTTTGCATGCTCTCGATACGCCAACGTTGGAACGAGCGGACGTTGGCCGAGGCCTGCCCAGTCGTCTGTAGGCACCTTTGTTCTAAACAGCTGGGCTGACTTTTTTTTGATTTTCCTAATTTTCCGGGAAACCTGAAGATTTTTCGTGAAAATTTTTACGGCACAAGATAGCACAAATGCATCACAAATTTTTTCATTCATTTGTGAAAAGAAAAAACGAAAGTGCTGGGATAACTTTTTTTTTTAATTTCGATTTTTCAGGAAACAATTTTTTCCAGTCATTGAATTCCAATTTTTCAAAAGTGCTAGGCTGGCCCATTTTTTTGTTTTCTGAATTATCTCGAGAACCACATGGAATTAAGAAAAAATTTAAGCGGCACAAAGCAACACAAACCTAGCACAACAAAAAAATTTCGAAAATCCAAAAGTGCTGGGCCAACTTCACACACATCACTATCTCACTAATTTTAGTCGAAATTTTTAACTCGTGGGTACCCAACAACGAAAATTGACGTTGTTCGACATCGAAAAATGAATTTTATATATTTAAATACATAACAATTCGGTGTGAAATTTTCTTTCCGAATACCGCACGAGGTCAAATTAAGATTTGAAAATTTCTTCCGAAAATTATCCCTCGTCTTGGAATCGAGATAATTTTCAAAGGATTGATGAGCTCGAAAAAATTTCCGGAAAGGATTTGACCTGTAGTGGTATGACTAGTGAAAATATTGGTATTTCGTTTCCAATTATAAGAAACTGTCAATTTGACACTCCACAAAAGAATCACGAAAATTTTGAAGAAAATATTGGCATGCTTGCGAAAGATATCTCCACTTTATTATTCATTTGAAATTTAACACTAGGAAACTTCCACAAAACAATTTATTCAACATTCGTCGGATTAGCATTTCAGGAAAGGGTTGCCAAGTTCACATTCCGTATTAATTGATTCTCCTTTTGCTTGTATTCAAATTTAATAGATTAAATGTACCACCCGAAAACTGAAAAAACCTTCAATTCGAGGAATCACATCAGTGGATCTTCCAAAAATGGTTATTCAGTTGATATTTGATTCGAAAAATGAACTCGTTCATCTACATTCTTCATGATCAGTCCGTTGGCTACTAAATTATAGAAAAATGGATTTCACATCCAAATATAAGAAATATTGAGAAGTGCTTCGATATGTCGAAATTTTATTCTCTCGTAATTATCATTTTCTACCGTTTCTATTTGAGAAAGCAAAAACGTTACGATATTCCTGTCACACTGCAAGCTCCCTAACTTTTTCTCAACATAGATAACATAAATTTCTGAATTTGGTAACTCAAATGATGCACCATCTAATCAACCTTCAACCTATTCTCGAGTTTGACTCCCCAGATATAAATTTATGAAATCTGATAATCATGTGAAAATATTAAAACGCATTCTTCATCGAATAAAATTTTTTTCAATCATACGATAACAACGCCATAGTTCGACAAGATCTTGGAGAATTCCTTTTTTACGTTCACCAGAAAAGAAAAGTAATAAGACTTCATCGAGACAAACTTCCATAACGATCGTGAATATACAGGATATCCCAGAAGTCGACGTCAAGCAGGAATCAGGTAACAGGCTGAGTCATAGTGGTCATATCATCATATTGGCGGGGGTCCTACAGCCTATGCCGCATCCCGCATTTTGATCGCCACACCTCCCTATCCTTCCAATCTTCCTCCTCGATGGCTCGATCTCTCATATTTTTCTTAATCCCTTCTATCCACTGAGTCATCGGTCTTCCTCTTCTTCTCCTGTTCGCTGGTATGTACCTAAGAGCTCTCTTGGGCCATCTCGTCTCCTTCATTCTCATCACATGCCCGTACCATAATAGCTGCCTTGTTTCTACTCTTTCCGCTGTTGTTAATATCCGCCCAGTTTTCCTTCTAATATCTTCATTTCTAATATGTTGCAGTCTGGATATATTGCACGATCTCCTCAGGAAATCCATCTCCACCGTGTCTATCACCCCTCTTTCCCTCTCTGAGAGTTGCCAGCATTCACATCCGTACGTCAAAATTGGCTCTACAATTGATGCGTAGATAGTCATCTTTGTTTGAAGTTTTATTCTGGTTGACCAGAGTAACGAGTTTAACAATCGGATTGCCTTCTTTCCTAACTGTGTCCTGTTTTCTATATCCTTTTTTGATGTTCCATCTTTCGAAATGATGCTTCCTAAGTATTTGACTTGGCTACATTTTTTCAGATTATGAATTTGCAGTTCTGGGTCTTCTTCTTGTTGGTCTCCTACTTTGAGATATTCAGATTTGTTCATGTTTATGGTCAGACCCCATGCTTCAAATTCTTCTTTCAACTTTCTGAACATATAGTCAGCATCGTTCTCGTCGTTAGTTATGATAACTTGATCGTCGGCGAATAGGAGTGTTGATAGACATTCATCATTCACTTGTATTCCCATGTCCATTGTTTTCCTTCTCCAGTTATAAATAGCTTCCTGGATATATATTTTGAACAATGTAGGTGATAAGCTGCATCCCTGCTTAAGCCCCTTTGTTGTGTGGAATTTTTCTGATTGGGTGTTCCCCATTTTTACCAGGCTCTTACTGTCCTTGTACATATTCCATATGGCGTGTACATACGTTTTCCTCAGGCCAACCCTTGTCAACACTTCAAAAAGTTTCTTCAAAGATACCGTGTCGTATGCTTTTTCTAGTGGTTCATAGTGGTTATCATAAAAATATTTGAAAAAAGTAAGTGGTGTATCCCAATCTCCTGGTCTAAGATCTCTTTCAGACATTGCTTCTATCAGTCCCTGTACCCAAGCATTGTATACTATGTATACATTATACTATGATCCAAGTTACTTTCGGTCTACCCCGTTTTCTAACATGTTAAGTTTATCATAAAATAGGTTTCATTCTATCATCAGCTCGGTGAAGGTCGTTGTAGGTTCGGATCTTCTATTATTATTATGTGTTTTATCCTGCCTTATATTTTTGTATGATCTGAAAGGACTAATTAATTATTGTATGCGATTCTATTCGTATTCAGGAAATTATTTACAGTTTGAAGAATAATCCTCATACAGGAAATGTTTCTGGTTTTTATCCTCGAGGTACTTACTTCTTTTGTTTATCAGGTTATATTGATTTATAGTAATTTATATTTATGAAAATAATGGTGTCGAAAAAAAAAATTATTGTATTTTGTAAAAATAAATAAAAATATATGTTTATAATATAAATTTGTTAACTTAGTATTTTTCAACTTTGAGTAACCTTTATCTTTATAAGTGTATTTTTAGCTGTAAGTATGTTTGAAAACAATGTACTTCGACACAAATAAAAAAGTGAAAAATTTTATATGACAAATTCAAGATGTCTGATTCAATTTCTTCTTCAATGTCTTGTAAGTATCTGCGGACTGGCTGACATCTTTTTCAGTTTGTTTTATTATTCTATTTATAGATAATGAAGCAGTGGCTTATTCAGGGTATACGGAAGTGATGAGCAAAAAATGAGGGGGTGATTTCTAGACCAAAAATGAATGGTACCTCTTTCTGTGAAATTTTTTCGAAAATTGATTATTATCGAATTTCGTATTTATGGCTTTCACGGGATGAGCAAAACGAATTTGCAAACCAGTTTTTCTCATTTTGTAGAGCGCGCCTCATACGAGCCTATACTATTTTTTGAATTGTATCATGTTACCCTGCATGCAAATTTTGACTAAAAATCGAGGGGTAAATATCTGAGGATTTATGGTGTACAGTCTGGAGGATTTATTGGAAATTATTAGGAATTATTAGAAATTATTAGGAATTATTAGGAATTATTAGAAATTATTAGGAATTATTAGGAATTATTAGGAATTATTAGAAAGTATTGGGAATTATTGGGAATTATAAGGTAATTATCAGGAATTATTGGGAATTACCAAGGATTTATCGAGGATTTACCAAGCATTTGAACTATCATGTTCTGTGCAGAAACAACCGCTACCACGTGCTAGATACCACGTGCGGGGATCTCGACCAATTAGCTTTGTTCACTTCGCAAATAAACACGATTTTCGATCGCCCTGACCGGTTTGAATGGACCAAACGAAAATGGTTGTTTAATTGATTCTTCATTTATTAAATGTTCAAGTCAATATATGAAAGAAATCGGAATAACCTTTCCGAACTTAGACAACAGAACATATACAAAGACATATACGTAATGGTATATTCTATGGTTAAAACTGTGGTTAAAACAATCCTTTTACTAGTTTAGAATCCGAAATAATAAACAATATTGTCACAAAGAAAATATGATTTCTTCTCCTTCATCTTTTCTTTTATAAATTGTCCATAGTATATGACTCAACACCTGTGACTATGCGCATGAAATTATAAGTCTAATCCTCGGTCTAAACGAGGGAGACAGAAAGAAGTATTTATGTATGCACCGCGGTGTTGTCTTCCTTTTGCGAGGTCTTTTCTAGACCCCCAACTAGCAATATAGACGTATTAAACACATGGGTAATTAGGCCATATCGAGGGCCATATTTATTCAAAGAAGGAAGAAGAGGAAAGTTGGCAACCTTTTAGTTTCGACTACGCACTCGACTACGCATGATTTGACTACGCATGTCTTCGGTACTGATTATTCCGTTTTCGCTTCAGAGATTCACAGTGAACTATTAGTGAGTTTGAAACTGATACCGACAGTTTCTTCGGAAGTGAAACCTCAGGTAAGTTATATTTTGCCAAGTATTTTGCTCATTTTTAGCAACATCTGCAAAAGCAATACAGGACCATTTCAAGAACGGAGTAAGATCGAATTATGCCTATGTAATTATGGCCCAACCTATATCACCAGCCGCGCCAGGTTATTGTCTTGCCATCTTCGGCACAGATAACAGATTCACAGCCGCCGATGTTACGAAAAATTGGCAATATATAAAATTGAATTTGAAGGAGCGAGGTGTTATTGTATTGGGTTTTGGATCTGATGGCGATACACGTCTTCTGAAAGCAATGAGGCAAGGTGCTCAATTATCTTCCTCTACAGATTCGCCACGACCTGAATGGGGATGGTTTCGAGCAAACTACTCTTCAGAAGACTGCGCTTCGTATATTCAAGATACAGTACATATAGCTACCAAGCTACGTACTAGCATTGTATAAAGAAAGATAGTATTCCAACCTTACGGGTTTATCATTTGACCACTTGGAGCCCACCAATAGATGGCGCCACTTCGATGGGCTCCATGGGCTCCAAAGGAATGTCTTAGCTCACAACGGATAGCTGGTAATTGGCAGTATGTCTTAGCTCGTACCATGTGGATCCGTCAGTTATGTACCAGAGCTATTCGTTAATAGATGGCCCTTAGCTACTTATTACAGATGGCGCTATTTCGGGTATGTGATGATGTCAAAATTGATCAGTGGCGTATTCGAAAAGTGAGCGAATTTTTTTTAAGAAAATGACATTCATCTTACTTCTCTTTATTTTTTAAGGGTATAAATCCGCTATCAGAATCAAGCGAATTTTTTTCCAAATATATTCACTTTCACCATGTTTAATTATTCTTTTTTGTCGCTCACATATCAACTATTTTATTTTGTGTACTCATAATGATGTGCCTAATTTAATAATCCGATTATATCATGGAAAAGTTGGATTAAAAAATTATCCATATCATTCATTAAGGACTGACGTGAATAAATTTATATAGTATATATATATTAATATTCATAATTAAGGGCATAATTGGCTTATTTTCACTTGGGTATATGGATACTTATACAATATACAAAGCAAATCAAAAATGAAGAAAGACGAACGCATCCATCAACGAAGCACTCTAATAAATAATTATGTACATTTTGCTCGTTTTTCAACTTATTCAGTGTCGAAATTGATCTAAAGTTGCTGCTTGTATGTTTCTTATTCACTTTCCAGATCAACCATCATTTGTTTATTTGTTATCCGTAGATTATCTATAATGGGATAATGGGAATAGTCTCAACATTCAATCACCATTTTTGTCCAAGTTTATCAAAGGTTTTTCTTATTTCTAAAGAAAAAAAATATCGTTATCTACTCCAGAAAAGACGTGGGATATTTTGCACTAGCTAGCCAAGCGATATCGTCTAATGATGCATTTCGCAAACTTCAACCTTCCGATAAAAAAACAGATTAATCAGATTTCATAGCCAGATTCAGTGCAAAGCACTCCGAAAAACATTATTTCTTTCAACAAATATGCTCGAACTCAAAACAATTTGAAAAAAGGCTGGAGTGTGAATTTCTCATCCCCGGCTGTATTAAAGCACATTATATTGTTGTTTATACCCATAAACACAATAAAATGGGAATGGTTAAACTACCTGCCCCCTTGCCGTGCCTTGGGCAATTCGAAGTAATGAAGTTAGCAACTGAGAACGCCACTACAGAAATGCATCCGTAATTAGTCAATATGCATACCACGAGAAAGAATAAGGCCTGAACATTCCCTAGAATTTTCCGTTCTACAACTTTTGTTTGAAACGTTTATTGATACACCTTCTCGTTTTCTAGGAAACGAAATTTTTTTCTCATTTGACCGAATTCCTTGTATGAGTTTTGTACACTGTGAATCATATTTCTGAAAAATTCTTGAGGGAGTGCCATCAACGATTTTACTTTCATTTTCTTTATTGTCAAAATTCCAAATGAGAGATACTTCGATGAAAGTTTTGTAGTCTTGCATGAAATGGTAACATCTCATTACCCGATTTTACCGCGGTAACATCATAATTGAAAAAAATCTGGTGTTAGATAACAAGAGGAAAAAATAGTGCAGTTTTCGGGGATATTTGAAAGGAAATGCTGCCTTAACGAAGGTTTACTTTATTCTTGAACCCAAAGCATTGGGTAAGGGTGCTGGCATTTCGCATTGCTGTTCATAAACATTTCACATCATAAAAGGGAATAATAAAACCCTCGGTAAAACCACAAGCTCTCTTGGAGCGTCTTCGGCTCGGTCTTCGGCTATCCGAACGTAATGAAGTTAGCTCTAATTAGTCAATATGAACACCACGAGAAAGCGAAAGCCATCATTTGAATGACAATTTTCCGCTCTGCTACTTTTGTTTGAACCTTTTTTTGATAAATCGATAGATTCCGAGAAAACGTAACTTTTTCGACATTTTCACGAATTTTCCAAAAATGCAGCTCTTTCCGCAAAAAAGTGATTTCAGTCTTTCGTTTACTGGACCAGTTGACAAATTTAAACGGAGCCCTTCGTCAACCATGATACTACAACAACCCAGATAAGATCATTTGACGAACGAGTTTTGAACCTTTTCGCGCATGACGTCACGATGAGACCTATTTGAGAAATAGCGCTCATTTTCAAACGTTATTTCTTAGATGGACAAATAATAACTGCCAAATTATCGCGTGAATTTAACGTTTATATTCAGAATAATGCCGAAACTATCATATCCGATATAAAAGAAATCTAACTTGTACCCAATTGCAAAAGTGACACTCAAATATTCGTGATAAAATTCAACAAACTCTGAGAGATAGCTTCGACCACTAAATCAATTTTGTCGAATATTATTGTTATGTTTGAGGTAAAATGCATTTTGAATCAGTTGGAAAAGAAGATAATGAATCTAGAACTGTTCAAGGGCAAAATTTCCTGGTCAATATACTTTTTCAAATCTGAGAGGTCTTATTGCTGATATGATTATTGTTGACTCTATGCCTAATAGGTAGTTTGTAAATATATTTGTGTTATATTTTATTGTTGCTAGAGGTACCTGCCACAACACAACAAACCATAACTTGTAATATGGGTAGACAAACCAAAAACCAGTACAATTCAAGAAAAAACATTTCAACACACAATCGAAATTCACCAAAAACCTCTTACTTCACACTTAATTGAACTTTTTCAATGAACAAACCCATCAACGCCCGAAAAATATGAAATGGGTCTCTTCGTGACGTCACAGATCTGAGAGAGATAGAACATTGATATGCGCGTGGGTTTACCTTGTAGTTTTAGTATCATGTTCGTCAACTGAATGCCCATGAAATTACTTTTTCAAATATGATTCATGCAAATTCTTCTGAACACCTATCAGACAATGATTATTATGAACATTTTATTCCTGACTGGAATCTGAACAAATATAATTCACATATTCAGCTCATAATGTACCTACCGTTCAGAAAAAAAAATCTTCATCGATTATGAAAAATAGGCAAATTATGATACGCCACTGTATGAATTTACCTCGGTTCAGAGCATTGTAAAAAGTATCTTCTACGTTTATTTCAGAAAAAGAATTCTTCAGCAGGTTGTCAGGGTGCATGCTTTAGTTCGTAAAAATATTTTCATTTTTCATGAGGGCACCACTAACTGGGACATAATTGTGGAGAACGAGCACAAAATCCAACAGATGACTCTGAAAATCGCCTCAAATGAGATTCACATAGGGACCGGATTACTATCCTTCTTTATACAATGGTACTAGACTGCTTAATGATAAAATCAAGTTGAGGATTGGTGATTTTTATGCAACTGCCAAACAACTCGAACAAATGATTGCAGACCACTCCAAAGACAAACATTTATTAACAAAATCTGATTTGAAATTGGTGGACAAGATGAATTTCAAAGCCGCAGAGAAATTATGTTCGAATAATGTTATCAATTGACCATATTCGTTAGCTATCGGTTGCAGCTTTTTTAAGTGTTTTTGGGTTGGCGACATTGTGAGATTAATCATAATGACATTCATCGTAGTTGTCAATTGTTATTATTTATTTACATTTTTCAAAATTTGAATTTTGAAATTTTTCCAATCATCTATAGAAAACGGACATTTTCCAAAATATTTCATCAATCTAGTTAGGTTTCTCCCTAAATTTACTACAATTATTTAAAACAGATATCAATCATTTTTATTGATAAAACAAATACACACAATTTTTAATAAAATGGATACTAGAAAGCTGTAAGTATATCTTGTGTATATTCATTATGTCCAAGAGTACAATATGAGGTTCATGTTTTTTCGATTTTAGCAACCACAATGGTGGAAGTGGGTGGAGCACTGTCAAAGTCGTAGCTCTACCGAAGATTTCAAATTGAAATTTCATAGGTTTGTTTGAGTTTCATAGGTTCCCTAAAAATAAAATACTTGCTAAGAAATGGTAACATTCTCTAGGAATGGAGCGAGATGCTCATTCATTAATTTCCAGAGGAAGAGAATATGTATGTGGTTCACATTTCAAAAGGAAATGAAGAGATCTAAAGTTGTTAGAGAAGGCCCCACAAAATCAAGGCGTTGTTGATTTTTTGAAATTGATTCGGTTGATTATTGATTCATTTCTCGATTCGAAAATAGATGTTACTCGTCGAATTTATTCGATTTGGTACTGCGTCTTCTTTCTGAGAATTTGGCGCCAGTGGCTTATATCAAACAACAAAAAATCGGAGAGCATTTCATTTCATCGAACTGCTATGCCTGCGTCGAGTTGAATGCGCATTCTTTAATTAATATTGTAATGAACATCCGTGATAATCCATCCTTGTCGAGCGACATGTTCTTGCCTGTTCTTTTTGGAAGTCAGAAATGTGAACAGACGTTTAGAACCATGAGATCCATGACCTCCACATATTCGACTGTTGTCAACTTTAACGTTAGAGATATTCTGAGGGGTCTAGATAGAATTAAGACGGTTAATAATATTCTAAACGATCTGAACAATGTCATTATATTTCCAAGAGAACAAAAAAGGCAAGAAAAAATATACGGATAGTATGATAGCCGATGCTATAGAGCGTGGACGATTTGATGCGTTAGGGCATACGCGAGAACTTGGCATGTCTGTAGAAGAAAACATCTTGAATTATGCTGCAATTCCACCATTGAAAGACCTCGTAAGAGAGGATAAAAGTCTAGAAGATGAAGAGGATATGCGGATAGACGACAATATTATCGACAGTAGTGAAAGTTCATCCCTCGGTTCAGCAAGTGTTTCAACAAATGATTTTCAACAGAGGCTTCAACATTTTACTTCTCTACCGATAGAAGATGAAGGAATAAACGACGATGACTTGAACAATCCAAATAGTCATCTGTTTGAAGATTTATGTAATATGTCGAATGTCGAAGTAATGGATAACTTGATTTTACGAAGGTATGATCACAAATTGTTGGATGAGACAATTGAAGATGTACCATATGTTCGAGTTACTCTTGGAAATAAGTCGAAAATTGTTAGAAAGTCTTCACTTTGTTGGTTGCTAGAGAAAACTAAAAATAGGGTTAGTACAGATAGACTACAATGTTTCGTCGTGAAAAGTATAGGAAGACCCGAGGGAAGACCTCAGAATACTTAGGCACTAGACTCGGCACTAATAGAAGTGGACAACAAAAATTCATCAGACCCCAAAGTGACTAATAGAAAGGGGAGGTCAAAGAGAGGTAAGAGAGGTATCTCGAGAGAGAGCTCAGACAGTTCAGAAGATGATGACATTATAAAATATGACGATAGTCCAGAGACCGAAACTCTCTCTGACTCGGAAAATGATACGCGAGTCAATATAAATAAAAGCGAATATCAGGGAGAAAATCTAGAACATTCTAGTTCAAGGCTGTCCAACACGAGGCCCGCGGGCCGCATGCGGCCCGCGACCTCATTTTTTGTGGCCCGCAGAGGGGCGCTGGAAATCGTCAAATCGAAGAAACCTCTTACTGATGGATTGTGTCATCAGAATTGCATAACAGTTTAGAGAAACAAAAATGCCGAAAAATTCGATGCAGTCTCTGTGTCGCATCGAACAATTTCAAGACGAGTAGACCATATTGATCAATATAGGTATATCTAAAAAAAAGGTGAGTATTTTTCTCTACCCTTAGTTGAAAGAATCTATCTATCGGATTTCAGCCAGGTTGTAATTTTTATCAGAACCGTATATAGGAGACGCTTGAATTTGAAGGGTACAAGTAAAGGTACGGATTTTGAAGCAGTGAATTAGGTGGTATCAGACCACGGTGGATTCCATGAACGTTCCTATATTGTCACTGATGAATCGAGAGCTATGACAGGAACTGAATTTGGATTTGCAGAACTCTTGAAATAAAACCATATAAACAGTCAGCAGTCTTGTGATACACTGTATTGTTCACCAAGAGGCGCAATGTGAAAAATTGTCACTTCATGAAAGTAGTGGTTGAAATAACTAACATTATGCGAGAGGGCCATCTTACTTTGAAAATTTTGAGATTTTAAAGCCGAAGTAGAAGTTACATATGGCGAACTGTTACTTCACACCAACATCCTTTGAAGGAATGAAGGATTTTATGTTGAAGAAGTTTCTATCAACTGCGGACAAAATCCATCGAAAAGACAGCAGGAAGAGTCGAGAATAGGTTTCTGCGAATTTCAAAACATTGTAAAGGAAATTTCAGTTTTTGCTCAGCCCCTTCAGAATGTAGGTAGAGCACACCTCCAACTGGGATAGTGTGAGTTGCAAACAGATCCTTTTCACCAAAGAAGGACGAGAACTGAATTGGAATTTTTCATTTTGCTTCCAGAAGAACGATACCCCAACTTACGAAACTAAATTTTTACAGTGGGTTAATTGATGGGAAGCACATATCTGAAAAAGCTGCAATTTGCAAATTTTTCCAATGCGGCCCTCCACACCGGAATTTTTCAAAATGTGGCCCTTGGGTTACGTGAAGTTGGACAGCCCTGTTCTAGTTCATCATCAGCGTTGACCATTGCATTGGATATTAACTTTTATCCTAATGATATCCTTATGATAAGTCTATGGATATTAATAACTACTATGCAGTGTTTTATGATGAAGGATGGTTTGTTGGAAAACTCTTAAAACATGTTGAAGGTACTGCCGATAATTCGATGGTTGAGATTAAATTTTTGAGACAAAACAAACGAAAAAAAATGAATTCAAATGGCCTGCCAAAGAAGATTTATCCAAAGTTGAAACTGGATACATATTTTTCGGACCTATATCTATGAAGGAGAATAGGTCAAATATTTTCAATATTACAGAAGATTTCTTAGGTCAGATCAACATTGCCTACAGAAATAAAAAACAGAACTATTGACATGGTATGAGTCAATAGTAAATGTTTCACGAGATGTTTCATTATTTACTTGCCCTTTTTACGAAAAATAGTTTTTTTTATGCTAATAAAAAAGTTTAAAAACCTTTTAATGCATCTTATTACTGCCCCTTCACTCGCATCTGTGTCGAAAATCATTTGCAAAGTGTTCATCAAAAACAAAAACCCATAAATGAATCTATAAATATAGGATTTACGGAAATTTTTTCTCATTCAAGGGAATTTATTCGGAATTATTGGGAATTATTTGAGGATTTATTCGAGATTATTGGGATTTATGGGATTTAAATAGGAATTATTGGGAATTATTCGGAATTATTTGGGAATTATTGGAATTATTTGGGAATTATTGGAATTATTTGGGAATTATTTGGGAATTATTTGAAATTATTAGGAATTATTGGGATTTATTTGCAAAAAAGGAATTATGGTGTACAAAATTTTGGGCAGATATTCACCCCTCGCTAAAAATCTTCATTTTCTAGACTTTTTACGAAGAAAGGATACTTCTTTTGATTCGATGAATCTAACCGTTTTCAAGAAAAACGCCAAATAGCACTGCTTACATGCGATAAATACGAAATCTTTTTAATTTATTTTCAACCTTAAACAGAGCGATACACACATAATATTAATAATACATAACAATAAATGAGTCATTTAGATCAGTGTTTTTCAACCTGTGGGTCGCGACCCCCCAGGGGGTCGCAAAGCATTTGTTTGGAGGTTGCGAGTGGTCTAGACGACTAGGTACATCAATAAATACTTGAAGGATAGATATATCAAGAAATGGTTGTGGAAGATATGGAATACTGGTATGTTATTTATACAAATAAATTAATGAAGGAAAAACATTTCGACAACTAGTTCATTTTAATGTACTTTAATGCTTGTTTTTGTTCTCTGAGAAGTAATGAGACAATTAATTTTTTTTCCACATTATATGATAATTCATTTCAGATATACCTGGTGGTTCAAAAATCTGGAAAAGGTGATTTTATTCCGCGACAGGTGGAAAATCGGAATTCTGATACTGAGATCTTCGGTACCTAATTTCGCCCGAAAGCGCCTTTTAAGAGATATGAGGCCCAACTTTGAAATTTCAAATGCAAACCCCTTTTTTCCATTGCAGATTTGGATAAAGAGAGAAATTTTTCATCCGATTTATTTGAAACCGAAAATTTTTTGTCTATATTTGGACCCCATATGTAGCACTTTTTGTTCAAAGTTAGACTTATTTCTTGCATAAAGCCCCATCGGTCACAAAATCTGATGGGCCCAATCGATTCTCCTCGTAAAATTACTCAGAACTAGAATATGAATTTCCGCATCCTGGTCTGAATGATAGCCGCATATTTTTAAACGAAAAACGCAGCATAGGTTCCAAATAAGGATGAATGAAATTCGGATTACAAACTTTCCGCTAAATCCGAATCTTCAATAAAAAAGATGGTTTTGCGTTTGAAATTTCGAATTTGGGCCTCATATCTCGATAAGGCCCTTTTTGTGTCCAAAATCTGATGAGTCCATTCGATTTCTCGGACGACATTACTTAAGACCCCAATATCAGAATTCAGATCTTTCAGCTATACCCGAAATAAATTAACCTTTTCCAGATTTCTGAAACACCCGGTATGTCAATTTATGTAATCTCACTTCTCATTACTTCAATGAAAGACGAGGAACACAATTAAATTTTTCTAGTAAAGCCTTGAAGTTTTTTTTGACTTTGAAGACCTTTTGGTCAGAAAGAAAAAGCTATTTTCAAAAGGAAATTGTCAAAAGTTAATTCCAAGTTAACCACCTTATCTTGTTGTGGAAATAAAGTATTTTGTTTGTTTTTGTGTTTATCCTAAAATTTCAGCGTGAAGTTCCATAAGTCTGATCACTTTACCCTGTATGATATAACAAATTTCGATTGAGTAAACCCATACTCGTATCTTCACAGATGAAAATGATTTGAAACAGACGTGTCTCCAACGATTTTTCTCGAATTTACTGTATACATTTCAATATTTTCAACATACCTACATGGAAAAAATCAGGATTGGGGGGGGTCGCGAAATTTTTTGCGATACAATGGGGGGTCGTGTCATGAAAAAGGTTGAAAAACACTAATTTAGATCAAAGGTTCAAATTGACGTGGCAGAACTCAGAGCAAAAATACTGTGACAAAAATTTAACTTTGACACCCTACGACTTCGTTAATAATCAATTTTCGAAAACATTTAAGAGGAAGGGGTACCATTTATTTTTGCTCTGGAAATCACCCTTTAATTTTTTGCTCATCATGTCCAGACACCTGTATAGCTATAGGAAGAGGTTTTATGAAATTTGTTAACTGAGAAATAATGGTGATCGAGAATCGTTCCGGGCCCCCTCCTATACCGAAATACTTTCAAGAAGCTGTTCAAGCCTGAGCGAGTTTGGAGAATCCATTGCATTTTGTGTAGGCTTTGTTTTTATATCCTAAAGCCACCTTAGGCGTAGCATTTTTTTTTGTAAATATTAGCCAAACTAATTGACTAGAAAATTCCTTCTAGCCTCAGGACCTCGCAATCCCAAATGCAAATCTTACTGAAATAATTTCACGATTAAGGGATTATGAATATCATCTCATTTACATAAAGCAATACGAATATCATCTCATTTACACGAAGCGATGTGTAACTTAATACTTAAATGACGAAAGTGTTTCAGAACCATTACTCATTTAAAATCCTATTAGATTTTAATTTTTACCAGCGGGATGACTACTATAATGCATTTCATTTAAAGTAGAAGAATATACAGGTTGTTCATCTACAGGCTCTATAACAAACTTTGACAGAATGTAGCTATGCTTCTTCTGATCATTTTTGTTCCTATGAACATAGGTCCGATTCGTTTTCATGCAGTTACAAGCATTTGATGGTACACCACCAGATAGAGACAAGTAATCAGTTGGCTGAATGAACATTTACCGAATAAATGGATAAGTTAAGGGGGACCAATACAATGGCCACCTCGTTCCCCTGATCTAAATCGCTTAGATTTTTATTCATGGGGACACATGGAGCAACTTGTTGGTCAGGTTGAAATCTAATCTCATCAACAATTACATGATAGAATTCAAGGTGCAGCGAACCAAATACGAAACTACCTAAATCTGATCCGCCGAATAACGTCATCTTTAGTCATCAAGCTTGCATTCAAACCGAAGGGGGACAATTTGAACAATTTTTATATTCTCAAAATTTCCATTTATTATTATGATTCGGACATAAAAATATAAACGAATCGTAAATAAATATATTCATAGGAAAAAAAGTTGAGAATAAGCACAGCTACCATCTGTCAAAGTTTGTCATAGAGCTTGTAGAACACCATGTATAATCCACTCTTATTTGTAGTAAGAAATAATATTATTCTTTGTTACACAATGGTATATTCTAAAACACGTTGCAGAATAGGCTCCTATTCCAACATGAACGCGAAAGAGACGAAGGAGCGAGTTTTCGAAAGCATGAGTGTTGGAATTACCTTCTGCAACGAGTTTTAGACGATATTTTCTTCATTTCAATCAAGTGTCGTGAAATACTCTCGAAATTAAAAAAAAAGTTCAGATTAGTGACTTTTGTATTGTATCTTGGCAGTTTGTGTGACTTACGAAATTTGACAGATTACGGAATTTGAATTGATTTGAAAATTGAGAGGATCTGAGGTCAGAACTGACAACCACACATTTACTTTTAGTATTGTAATGAACTCATTACGATACTGAAATAGAGAAAAAATATTTTCAAAGTTCTCTGTGGGGCAGTGGGTGCCTGGAACCTCTTTGATCTTGACCACACCTGAGCTCTTCTACTATTCTCATTGACCTCAAGAGGGTCTCTACATCTCTTGAAAATAACAGTAGAAAACATCTAATATTCTCACTGAAGCAAATTACGTTTATGAAGTCAGTATTTCTCCAAACATTTATCTTGACAACATATGTCATGAGAGTGATGCCATTTTAATAGTAAAGAAATAATTTCGATAATACCAACAAGCCCCATCCCAAAAAAAAAATCACATCAATAACCTCAGCAGGGTATTTGTATGTATGGGTATGCTTGAAACAATTATGTTTCTCCCAAACATAATATTTAATCTAACAATGTTAAACAATGATCTACTTATGTCTAAGCCAGTCCTATAATTGTTCTTAATATATAAAACAATGTTTTACTGCCTCTGTTCCTGTCCTATTTACCATATTGCCATGAAATGTAAACAACTCGGGAAATGATATAAAATATTTTAAGTCTAAATCATTTTTATTCATAATCAGCAAACACAAAATAATGACTTCACCTATAAGTTTTTCACATATTCATTAGAATTTACTTTCTATTATTTTACCAGTAAAAATGTCATAAATATACTGAAAATATCTTTTAATATCCCCTTTTCAATTATTCAAAATTTTTTATTTGTTGTTGAACATTTATTATACTGACAGTAAAATATTAATGATTTAAAACAATTCATAAATAATTCTACAGTAAAGGTTCACCAAATATAGAATTTCAAGACAAAGATATTCATATTTAATGAGATTCAAATTTTAAAATCTTTTTGTGTTCTATATATGACCCTAAATCTTCCAAATTATCCCACCATAGTTTCAATCGATGTTTCAGAATGAGATTAAACCAAGGAGTTAATGGCCCACTAAGAGTAGGAATATAATTATCCACTTCAGTTCTTGGTACATAACTTATTTCAGATATTTCATTAGGATTTGGTTTCAATTTATAATCACCTTTCAAAAATAATATGTAATCAATTTCATGTTCACCCCATTTACCGTTACCTTCATCTTTGTATATAATTCTAGTTAGATAGGTAAAATCTTCAACTTTCATAGACTCTGCTGGAATTCCCAATTCAAAATTCAATCGTCGTATAGCTGCTCTTTTAATTCCCAATGCATCTTCTTCCACTTCCTCCCCTGGAATATCAGCTATGGGGTGGCTGCAGCATGAATTTGTATAGTGATCTGGATAAGTTATCTAAAAATATTTATGAATTAAAATCCAACACCTACTTTGAAAGTTTGATATTAATATGAAAGATGAAGTACCTTGTCTGAAGAACGTTTTTGTAGAAGCAAATCTCCATGACTGTTGAACAAAAAAACGCTGAATGCTCTATGAAGTAATATATTACCATTAGCCTGAACTTTATGACAATCTCTTTTACTAGCAGTGCCTATGACTTTATCCTGTCTAGAAACTAGAAAACAGTTTTCCGACATTGCTTTTTCTTGTATTTCACTTATAGCTTCCTTAGTCATTTTTTGCGTAGTTGATATATTCCTGGTTATCGGTAGCCTTATTATCCTTTTGAATGTGGTTATCAACATTTCCCCTAAAATAATTTCCAACAATTCAACGATTTGGTACTATACAACTCTATGTGATTTCATTTACATTATGACTTTTACCTTATCCTTACCTTCAAAAATGTATGTTATTTTCATAGACTGGCCTATAATGTCTATGGTTATTGCCATAGAGAGATAAACAGGTGCACAGAATATCTATCTATCCTTACCATAGACATATATATTTACATAGATAGGCCCTGAGCCATAGATATATATATTTACATAGATAGGCCCTGAGCGCGATATCAATAGAATGAAATTGAAGATCAGATATACAAAGCGAAGTTTGTTTTTGTTTTGAATTTTGACAGGTCGATGTAAACATGATATAAAGAAACGGCAGTGTCGTGCATTTTTTAGGGGTACTTAAACGAAATAAATATAACTTCATGAACAGAGATCAAAAGGATTTTTTTTAAGAAATGAATCGGTTCCACCCTATGGTTATTAGCGACGGTACATTATCCTAAATAATTATAGGTTTACAAAATGAGAGAAAATGATTGGAATATTATACGATTTCATATCTCTTGAAGTAAATTAATGTAGTTCAGACACTTTTTAAGAATTAAAAAATTACATAATTTCTAATGAGAACGTAAGGTCCTGTGGAAGTGGTATACCTATATTTCGAAATAGTGTAGATATATTTTGAAGTCTATGAGAAAATTTAACACTGTTAGAATCACATTAGGTGGTTTCAGTTCATTGCAACAAATGGTATTCGTGTATCATCTTAGTGTGACCAAATCGAAAGTCTTCGAATATTTTTTTTTATTTGAACTGTAGTATTGAAAATATTCTCTTCTGTGAGATGAATAATTATTTTTCAATAAGAGCTTTGATCGATTAAGGAAAAATGTTTGACGTATATTTATGTTCATTGAAAAATATTCTAAAATCAGAAGAAAACCTGATTTGTACATAAGACATTGAATTTAATTTTTGTTCAAATCATTATCTTTTCCATTTCTGCAATGGTTGGTTAATTTGAAAACAATTTTATTCATTATTATTTTTTTTTTCTGCTCTTGTCTTTTCCCATTTCAGATTGAAGATTTCAGGTAGATTGGTGAAGTCTGTTTTTCTATCGACAAATACACCATGAATCTCACCTGAATGTTTATTGTTAAGACGAGGCCCATGAATATAATGCATAAACTAAAAAAAACAGTTTTCAAAAGGAATTTATTGAATTCAAAAACCAGCAATTTAATTTATAGTTGGAAAGAATAGTGGATGTTAGACAGGATGTCAGTTCCACCAATTTTTCATCCATACTGATGATCAATCAAATTTATTCATTAAGCTGTTACATAATAATTACAAGTATATTCAGGAAATCATGAATAGCATAAAAAGAGGCCATTACCTAAGATTATATCTTGTATGCAAGTGCCCCTTCACGAGCTCAAACAAAGCACAGTTTCGAAAAAAAGAAATAGAAAAAATATTAAATTAATCAAAAATTCAATTCACATAATCAAATAAAGAGATACATGAACATACATTATATGTTCTTCTTCTAGAATAGGTAGAAGTGGTAGTAAACATTTTATTAACTTTGAGCTACAAAGTTTAGAAAGTTTCATCATCATATGCTCCTTATCTACTTCTAATCTCACTTATTATCAGTCTCATGAACTGATTCAAATCATCAGTACACCTCATATACAATACATATTGGCAATGCATTGTACATATTCAATCCATTATAATATACCAGCAATATCCATTTGGCAAGAGCATAGCCATGATTTGAGAGTGATTTCTCGTCATAGAAGTGATCTCCATAATTTTGAAAAATGTCTCCAGGCAAATCAATCATCGTCCTTATTATCATTAGTTTCACAACACTGTAATTATTCGAAAACAAATTCACACTTGAATTCATAAGCCTGAATGATTTTTCACCTTGCTCGCATAATTGATCTCGAACATTGAGGCCTTCGTCAAATTTCCATACATCTCTCTAATTTTGAGTTTTCAATGTATCTCGTCAACTTACAATAATTGTAAGCATTTCAAGCTCATTACAGATGACTTGAGCTTCATCAAATTACCTCTGTGGAGGGTCAGCTCAGATATTCATCATACCCTTTTCTGCCACTGATGCTGTGAAAGTAATAGAAGAAGCTGGTGATCTGCAAAAGAATCACATTATTTTTTTATGTTCCTTTTCTGATTCAATATTTCTCATTCATCTTGGAAGTAAATGTTGCATTTAATAATTAAGTCTCATTTCATGATCCCAAGAACACGAGGTCATAAACCGTATACAAATAGAGGTGGAATCAACCTCGTGCTAATTCATAATGAAAGAGTTGTGAATTAAATATGAATAAATGAGTGTGTTTCTAATATCTCAATAGAAATAGAACAGTTACGGAAGTCAGTGAAGGAAAGTCAGCACTAACATTCATCATAGCCTTCTCGGTCTCTGATGCTGTGAAAGTATGAGAAGTACTTTCTCGAGTTCAATATTTGGGACTCTACCTTATCTCTGAATGTTCATTTTGAATATCAGGATCAGTTGAAATTAAAGATGTTGGCGATCTGAAATAGAAAATTGACTTTAAAAAATTCTTTACTCCTCTATGCCAAGTCAACAAAGAGCTAATATCAAGATACTTTGTTTCTGGTCATAATGAAGAAAACTGCTTTGATCTATGTGGAAAAATTCTTATTGATACCTATTTTTTTATCGTATGATCTAACATACAACAAATATATATATTCTTTTGAAACATACAACAAATATCAATACAATACGAAATTTCTACCCACTACCCATAATCAACTGACGCCACTGTACTCACCTTTGTTGTTTGTTGCTGTTTATAAATAATAATGTTTTTCACATGTCTTGCAAATAATACAATATTTCGACATTTTTCTGAAGTAAATGAACTTCAATATCAATATAAGGCACATTAAAACTTAGGATCACGAATACTAGCGCAAATATCTTGAAAATAACAGAAATACCCCAGGTTAGGTTAATGTTTATAAACAGCAGGGGGGGGAATGTAAACACTGAGATCTTTTCTTCATTTTTGCCTCTGTTTACATCTGACAGGGCCCATCTAGTTAATCTATATCTATGCCCTGAGCGCGATATCAATAGAATGAAATTGAAGATCAGATATACAAAGCGAAGTTTGTTTTTGTTTTGAATTTTGACAGGTCGATGTAAACATGATATAAACAAACGGCAGTGTCGTGCATTTTTTAGGGGTACTTAAACGAAATAAATATAACTTCATGAACAGAGATCAAAAGGATTTTTTTTAAGAAATGAATCGGTTCCACCCTATGGTTATTAGCGACGGTACATTATCTTAATAATTATAGGTTTACAAAATGGGAGAAAATGATTGGAATAATATACGATTTCATATCTCTTGAAGTAAATTAATGTAGTTCAGACACTTTTTAAGAATTAAAAAATTACATAATTTCTAATGAGAACGTAAGGTCCTGTGGAAGTGGTATACCTATATTTCGAAATAGTGTAGATATATTTTGAAGTCTATGAGAAAATTTAACACTGTTAGAATCACATTAGGTGGTTTCAGTTCATTGCAACAAATGGTATTCGTGTATCATCTTAGTGTGACCAAATCGAAAGTCTTCGAATATTTTTTTTTATTTGAACTGTAGTATTGAAAATATTCTCTTCTGTGAGATGAATAATTATTTTTCAATGAGAGCTTTGATCGATTAAGGAAAAATGTTTGACGTATATTTATGTTCATTGAAAAATATTCTAAAATCAGAAGAAAACCTTAATCTATATCTATGATCCTTACCCAGAACCCAGAAGCGACAGCTCGAACAAATTTATTGGGGACAAAATTACGTGCGCATGTCCCAGATCTGGTGGTATATCTGTCAAACTCAGCTTCATTCCTTCTTATATTGCAGTGTTGCCGAACCTAGCGATTTTTCGTTATATCTACCGAATTTTCGTTTTATCTACCGATTTTTCGTTAAATCTACCGATTTTTCAATTTAATTTCGGACATTTATTGTTGACCTAAAAACATATCATAAAAAACTGGCACCAGGGCCTACAAAATACTATAATTTAGCCTGTTCAACTAAAAATAAATTTTGTAATATTAATAAACCATATATTATAAACAAAAAGCTAAATCTCACTGAGGAAATGACAGAGGTTAGGGCAAATTTTTTGGTAGTATCAACTTTTACAATTTCAACAGGGACTTGATTATACGAATGAATGCTGCCGGATAGGTGAATGTAAACATTTTGTTTTTCTTGCCGTTTAGGTTTTCTTCTTAGGTACTTTTTTTTCCTGCTTCATATCAATGGAAATTTCTATTTTTTGTTAGTTTTGTATTCGATTTTAGTTTTTGACTTTCTATTTGTATATAAGTTCGACTCGTTTTTCTTAGGTACTTTTTTCCTGCTTCATATCAATGGAAATTTCTATTATTTGTTAGTTTTGTATTCGATTTTAGTTTTTTACTTTCTATATTGTATATAAGTTTGACTTGTTCAAAAAATTTAATGTTCTTAATATTCATAACTTTAGTTCCTTTTTATAATTGTTCTGTTGGTGTGAGATAGGGGTACTGATATAAATATTGTCCTGACAATTTTATTCTGCATCCTTTGAAGTTTTTGTATGAGATATCCTGTAGCTGCAGCCCAGCAGGAAACTAGGTACAATAGATGTGGTTTTATAAAGCTGTGATAGAGTAGTTTTCTAGTGTTATCATTGAGTTCTCGGGAACATCTTCTTATTGCACCTGCCATTGGAGGTAATTTTATTCATTATATTTTCAATATGATTATTCCAGGTAAGATTATACTAGATGACAAGTCCCAAATACTTATACTCAGTAACCTCTTTCAGATACCATTCAGGCTTATTCTGATATCACTCACATTTTGGGTATTTTGTTTGATTGTCATATATACAGTCTTATCGATATTTATGTTAGTGTACAGCCACTTGAAATACTTTGCCAAATCATCATTTATATTCTGTTCACCAACTTTTGAGCTTGGGCCAGAGAATACAAGCGCTGTGTCATCTGAATTCATAAAGTAATGACATTTCAGATTCAGAAATTTGAACATATAATAGGTACAGTAATGGTCCAAGGACCGATCCCTGAGATACACCAGTATTGACATTCTTCATATCACTTTGCAATGTCTTCGATCACTCAAGTGTGATTTATTTACCAAGTTGTACCATACTCAGGGGAGTATGGTATGATGGGATTTAGGATTTAGGGAAATCCCATTTTTTCTAACTTATTCATCATTATCTCTGTGTCCGCTGTATCAAAAGCCTTTTTCAAATCCATGAACTTCTTGAATATATATTTGAAGATAGATCTTCCGAAATACCGAAAGGTGAGAAATATCTTTTCTCCAATCTCATAAATATCAGGTCATGATATTGAACCTTTCAATTAGATATTTCTTTTAATTAATTAGATGCATAGACACGTTTTGAAATTAAAAGTATAGGGAAAATTGAATCGTTAAAAGCACACTATCGAATACATTGCAAAAATATGATGAACAATCGTCGAACAAGAAATCATATAGTCATAAAACTACTTGAAATTTTCAATGTTCATCTAACACATCTTTTTCGGAAACCTACCCAGGGTTACTAACTCGATCCATTGAGGTCACGTGATGGATCACGGACCCGGTTCTGAGTTTACGAACATGTCAGGTTTGGAAATGTCAGTCGTAACAATAACATAACCTAGTAATATCAGATTGTCCCTGATAATATAATTTTATTTACAAAAATCCTAGTTAAACAGGGTTGATAGGACTGATGATGATTGGAACTGTTAAACTAGGATACTTATTAACAAAAAAGGCGTGAAAAGTCTAACTTAATTTTATTTACAATTAGATTTTGAATTGTCGCTAGCTTTGCTTGAATTGATTGCCACATTATGTGTTGTCAAACATTTGATTCTTGGCAAATAGAACCACATATTCCACATTGAGCCCAATTCTCTTCGCTATCCATAATTATTAAGAATAGTACAATTAATTATTTAGACTAGAGTAGAAAGCTTACTCCCGCGTTTTAAAATTCAAAACTAAACCGCAGTGCGCATGCGGTGACCGAACGACCCTGCTCTTGGCGGCGTTCGGAATCAACGTCGGATAAAGTGCGTGTCTCGAACGCTGGGCGCACTCAGTTGTTTAAAATGTTGCTGATCGTTTTCGAACGACGTCGGGTGTTATCTTCCCTCTCTTTCTGACTGCAACGTGAGGTTAATTCAATATTAACCGATTTCAAGCGAATAACCTGGTCCTCATTGGTAATTACCAACTAGGACCAACTGCATTCAAGCGACTTCGGTCATTGTCGGTTATAATCATTTTACAAGGAATATCGCTGAAGGCTATAACCGTAGATAACCGCAGGCAGGACCGTAGATAACCGCGGTCATTACTGGTTATTCGCTTGAAATCGGTTATTTTTCAAATGATATATCAAGAGTATGAAGATATCTTATTTAATTCAATTCTCTATCAGTGAATACTAAAAGTGGCTATTTTATTTAAATTTCTAGAATGAATGCAGAAGTAGCTGGTTGATATTCGCAGGAAATAAATAAGATTGAGGGGTTTTTATTTACACCACTTTGAAAAAAATTAGATGACCCTCATTCTTTAGATTTTCCTCCCTTGAAGCTACAAATGTATTTTGTTTTCAAAAGTATCAATGGATTTCACACCAATAAGCAAATGAAAGTCTTCTAGAGCGCTTGACAGCCTGTAAATAAATAAAATTTTTGGAGCAAAATATTCAATTGAAGGAAATGTAAGTAAACGTAATACATTACTGTAATATATGTGATAAATAGACTTTCTATTTTTTTGAGGTGGAGTATTCACAAAGGAAATAAGATACAGCATTGCTGATGAAGCTAAAAGTATCAACTGCGGCCATTGAACTGGCCTGGCCGATCTTGGGGAGGTATGCAGTCTTGTTCATGCTATTTTGTTTGTAGCCAAATTTGTTGTAAAATCCAGGATGAGCAATTGTCCTGATATTCATTCATTGAGGAATGTACCCAAAATCAGTAAGGTAAGTTTTATTTATATTGGATGTAGATATTATCATTAATAAAAATGATTTTAGGTTGATGCATACCAGTTACAGAAATTAATTTTGGTAAAACATTCTGTGGAGCAAGACCAGGCCTGATGACGAAGCAGCTATCCTCAGAAGAGAAAATAGTAATAATAATGCATGAATCGTAGTGGAAACTGCAATATATCGTATGTCCAACATTCGAAGTATTCAGGAGAGACAGCAAATTTTTACAATACGCTTGATATTTATTTCACTTCTGAATGATAATACCATAGTTTTTCGAAAATTTATTGAGTCATGATTCTTGTTGACATTATGACTTTTTGTATACAAATTTTTTCTGTTTTCATCGATTAAGACTTTTTCTGAGTTGTTTTGAAAATGAATGATTCAATTACATAACACCTATTGCATGTTGTGTAGATTAACAAGTAGGCCAGAGTGGTGCAATAAAATAATGATTAATTTTTTTTTGAGATACCACATACTGCGGTTTCCATCACGATAATTTAATTGACTTAGTATTTATTAAATGTTCTTCAAAAGATACACTGTTTTATTTAGGAGCTTCATTCACTGTAAAAAACAGGGTAAAAATATAAAATCCATTCATGATTCTAATGTTTAGTAATGGAAATTTTATTGTGGGAATAGGACAATTATGATATGTCAGAGTGTCTAGTACAAATATTTGGCGACGTTTCGTCGTAAATTCACATTTGCTTCCTCAGGCCTACAAAATTAAAATCATTAACAATGCACTAATGTTTAGTGTCTCTATCATGT
The DNA here is from genome assembly GCA_038502775.1 of Hippodamia convergens. Taxonomy (NCBI): domain Eukaryota; kingdom Metazoa; phylum Arthropoda; class Insecta; order Coleoptera; family Coccinellidae; genus Hippodamia; species Hippodamia convergens. The sequence continues at coordinate 117,956 of JAVSIQ010000080.1, read as the reverse complement.
TTTGCATATTTCTCAGCATCAGAAGAACTTCTATTTCCTGGATTATTTGTCGACTGGGCACTCAATCAGGGCTATCGTTATCAATATTTTCTACATAGCCGTCACATAAACCAGAATTTCAAATAATTAAGAAATAATAAAGTGGTCAAAGCAAACTCTTATCTCTAGACTGTTTGTTGTTCTAAAATAATGAAGGAAGTTGCAAAATTTTAATTCGAAAAGCCATGTTGTACATACCATGATCAAGTTTGCTGCTTCGGTTTCTGTATTTACAAATGAAAGAGTTGGCATATTGAATAATTCTCTAACTTATTCATAATCAGCGAGAATTAAGCCTTCATCTAAGGATAAATAAATGAACGTGAGTGCTTTCATGAATATAATGGCCACCATATCATTTTTTAATGATATTTACGTTTGCACACCTCGCTCCACTCCTCTATAACAGCCTTCCAGAACACTTGAGAAACATTTTGGTTCCATTCCAACTTCAGCAACAGATAAGAAATTAGATAGAACGCCAGCACTGGAACTTCTGGATTGGTATCTGGAATAGAAATAATTTCATTTGATACTAATTTTTAACTTGTTTTTGAAAATACTTACTTGCTTTCTCTAAATACTTATCTTCAACACTGAATTTGGATTTGTAACAGATGAATAATAAACTCACCACCATATGTATTTATCAATGTATATAAAAATATTTTTTTACCACAGACAAGTTCTTGGCACTTTTTCTCCTGTATTGGTAATGGTAAATATACATTATTCATTTTCTTCTTGAATAAATTATTTCATTGAATATATATCCTAGACTATCACGTGTGCAAAATTTGAAATTACACTCATCTTGAAAAATACAAATAATAAACTAACTTAAGAAACTAAATACTAGAAATTCTTACGTAAAACAAACTTTTAAAATTCGAAAGTATAAATAAACGATATCTGCGCAAGACGAGTAATTGTTACCTACCTATTTTCTTGGTTGCAAAGTTGTACATCCGGACGAACGTTCCAAGTGATTCCGAACGGGGGTAAAATTTACCCGACGTCGATTCCGAACGGCTTGGGCTGGCTTGGGCGCACACCGGACAACGTCCGACGTTGATTCCGAACGCTGCCTTTGTGTAGGGTTACGGTGGATCAACCCGAGTCAGTGATCGAGTTAACAGCCCCGTACTTTCCGAACACGGGTTCGATGTTCGGGTTAAGTAAACGAACGCAAAGGTTAGAGATCGGGCTAACCCGGGTAAGTTTCCGAAAACGCTTAATATTCTATCCAACCGAAATATAAATTAGAAAAGTTCAAATGAACCATAAATGGTAATATTATATCAAAATATATTTTGGTATTACTCTAAACCTTCATTTCATTCAAGAATCTTTAAGAAAATAACAACGTTTTGAAATTAAGCGAAGAATTGTTTTTTGTTTGCAGTGTATAACTCAGAGCTCAGTGCACACTTGCACACTTTTGTTTGGCTAGTGTTTGTGGTGGTGGCATAGATATAGATTAACTAGATGGGCCCTGTCAGATGTAAACAGAGGCAAAAATGAAGAAAAGATCTCAGTGTTTACATTCCCCCCCCCTGCTATTTATAAACATTAACCTAACCTGTGGTATTTCGTATTTCTGTTATTTTCAAGATATTTGCGCTAGTATTCGTGATCCTAAGCAGAAAAAAATAGTTTATAATGAATGAAATTGTTTCCAAATTAACCAACCATTGCAGAAATGGAAAAGATAAAGAATTTGAACAAAAATGAAATTCGATGTCTTATGTACAAATCAGGTTTTATTCTGATTTTAGAATATTTTTCAATGAACATAAATATACGTCAAACATTTTTCCATCATCGATCAAAGCCCTTATTGAAAAATAATTATTCATCTCACAGAAGAGAATATTTTTAATACCACAGTTCAAATAAAAAAAAAATATTATTCGAAGACTTTCGACTTGGTCACACTAAGATGATACACTAATACCATTTGTTGCAATGAACTGAAACCACCTAATGTGAATCTAACAGTGTTAAATTTTCTCATAGACTGTAAAATATATTCACACCATTTCGAAATATAGGTATGCCACTTCCACAGGACCTTTCGTTCTCATTAGAAATTTTTTAATTCTTAAAAAGTGTCTTAACTACATTAATTTACTTCAAGAGATATGAAATCGTATAATATTCCAATCATTTTCTCTCATTTTGTAAACCTATAATTATTTAAATAATGTACCGTCGCTAATAACCATAGGGTGGAACTGATTCATTTCTTAAAAAAAATCCTTTTGATCTCTGTTCATAATGTTATATTTATTTCGTTTCAGTACCCCTAAAAACGCACGACTCTGCCGTTTGTTTACATCGACCTGTCAAAATTCAAAACAAAAATAAACTCCGCTTTGTATATGTGATCTTCAATTTCATTCCACTGATATCGCGCTAAGGGCCCATCTATTTATCTATATATATGGTATACTCCGAGGAAGACAAAGCAAGTTTGTGAACGCTTCAGAGTAAGGGGAGCTTACTCTGAGTAAGTTTATGAACGCAACCCTTGTATTATGAATCTAATGTGTGGATGGCCTTGTTGCCAAGCACACAAAAAGAAGAAGAAGTAAATCTATGGAATAATCAAATTTTATTTCTCGATTTCTCACGCAAATAATAAAAATCAAAATCAAAAATGAAAAAACAGAATGTTCGAACATTGTCGTTAGTAGTTTGTACATTTACTTACTTATTGATTGGTGCAGCAGTATTCGATGCATTAGAATCAAAAGAAGAGAGCAAAAGTGATGAATTACTGAAAGGTAAACATGTGAAGAAAAACTCTCAGGCACTTCTTCACGTCAATTCTTTCAGTTTCCTCGAATTCACTCAGAGAGAAGTATAATATATCAAAAGCGGATTACAGAATGATTGAATTGGTGATAACCGAGTATAAACCGCACAAAGCCGGTCCACAATGGAAATTTGCTGGTGCATTCTATTTTGCAACTGTGGTTTTAGCAATGATAGGATATGGACATTCAACTCCAGTCACTGCTGGAGGAAAGGCTTTTTGTATGGGTTATGCAATGGTAATGTATGAAAAGATAAAGCTCAAAAACTTGCAGAAAGTTGTTATGCTTCTGTTCATAACTTACTGGTGTAGTAATTATAGTTACTACCTACAGCCAAGCCAGATGTAATAATTCGGCAAAATGTAGTAACCTGATCAAAAAACAAACAATTTTTTAAATTTTTACTATTTCTATAACTGAGCAAAGAAAGACAATAGGCAAAAGAAATTTTGGTAATCATGCAGTTTTGGCATGCAAACTTAAAGTAGCATTCACGGTGCCAAATGGGATGATTATTCTGGTATTTGAAGAATATAACATAGCATTAATTTTTGATGTATTGCTAAAATAATATCACTTAAATAATTCGAAGGTTGAAAGACAGAGCTAACAAATGAACTCAAAGTCTTATTATTGTACGTCTACATCTTGATGAATTTGAAGGTAGTTGTGAGATGAGAGTTTTATGTAGTTGTTTAAAAAATGGGAAAATCATGATCTTTCAGCGGCTCACAAAGTCACAAATTGTATATCCAGCCAAAATAATGAGTGAAGGAGCAATGCAGCAGGATAAGAAAAGTGGTATTTCCCACTTCCTTGGACAGAATAAAGTATTGTAGAAAACTATTAACAAAAAATGGTAACAGTCCATTGAGTTTTATTAGAATGGTACTGATGGATATAAAGTAGGGGTGCTAAAGGTGGAAAAAGACCAAAAGTTTGAGAACAATCATTCAAGGCTTTCTCAAATATTCATTATAATGTATGGGTGAGCAAATGAGTCTTCCCAAGAATTTGTTGCAAAGGAAACCGAGTGTGGTTTGAACCATGCCACAGTTCTGTCGGGAAATACAATTTCTGTTGGGAAGAGTGTGAGAACTATTTTTTATTTCAAAATGAAATAGTTAAAATCATAAACAATTATTTGAAATCATTTCATTTCTTTTCATATTATATTGAATATACACTGGAAATTATTCAGAAGAAATCTAATTGATGAGATTAGATTTTATTAATCTCTTCATTACATGAATTATGAGAGCAATGAAATATAATTATTTAGTTTTACAATTTATCAGCTTGTCCTCTTGAAAATTTCGAGGAAAAAATTAATTGAAAGATGAATTATTAGTGAATGAAAGAAAAATTACTATCAATTAAAGGAAACTCTCAAAAATCGCTAGATTTTAGACTCAATTTAATTACTCCAATAAATTCATCTTGTATTTATATCATTCTTGAATGCAAACAATTCAATTATAAATTTCATATCAGAATGTCGCATTGGTGAAAATTTGAAGAACAAATTATTTGAAGGTGGATATATCAAATGAAAAAATATATAATCAATTGAAGAAAACCCTCAAAAAATTGCGAAATAAATTAATTTATCATGTGTTCATAAATATCCATTTTATGGATGTGTTTATATACATTAAACTTTTCCCAATATCAAAAGTGCAGAGTTACTGGAAATTATAAAAAATACATACTTTTTGGTCTCGCAATACTTTTAGGTGTTCAGTTGGAAAACTGTCCAAAACCCAGTGAAGTAGGGCCTCTTCCTTCAATTATGAATCCTACTGCCCCCATAAAAGACATTAGGATATCAACTGCTCAGTGCTCTCACTGGGGGGTAATTTGTTCCGTTATGGACTGACAATACACTGATACTGTATCGTTGGAATATGTGTGACGTCATAAATCGTCTCAATTTTTGTACTGTGAGCACTGGCTCTTTCGGGGTAAGGTGCTCTCAATGCTTTGATCACATAATCAGCAGCATAAAGAAATTCGAATAATTAAAACGAGGAGTCCAAGGATACGAAAGGTTTAGTACAGTCAAATTGATGAATTTCCATAAATTTATCTGAGTAACAAATTTAAGTATCGGAATAATCAATAAATACAACTGCATTAGCTGGTGCAGTTAATTTTTCATTGGAATCCTTCAGAAATAGTATCATCTTGAGAATAGAAAATTTAGTAGAGACAACAGTTTTTCAAATGAATGATGTAACCTTCAAAAGCTACTTTCTGTAAAGCATGTGTATTTATATCAAATGAAGATTAAGTTTTCAACTAGCAATAATTGCACCTCGGTTATTAATTTTATTCTTCCACATGGGAAATCAATGTATGAAACAAGAATTAATGTTCATTTGGGCCTATTCTGTTTGCGTATTGCTATGAATCTTGCTGTTATAGTCTTATTGCTGCCTTCCTAATTTACAACAATATGGCTATGATATTACGTATTCTGTTCCAAGCGTTATTGCAATGTTGGTTATGAATTTTGTTATAGCAATATTGTTATCAGGGTCTTCAAGAATCGGCCATTTAAGATCTCACACACTGTATTTTATGCAACGATAGCAATATCTTTATCTTAGCAATATTGTTATGAACAAACAGAATCGTACTAATTACCTATTTTTGGTATATTCTGTTTTTCATTGCATTTCCATAAATAACAGTATCATCTTACTATTACTAATATAATAAATGTGAATGTCCGTGTGTTTGTTTGTCCTGTATGGACTCAGGAACCAGATGACCGATTTTGATGAAACTTTCACTATATTGTGAAGAATCTTTTTTGGGATGTAGGGTCGGTTCATCCCTATATGACGAAGAAATAAGAAAAAATATCGATTTTTCATGAAAAGTCCCGGTACTTTCCTGCTTTTACGGCGACGCTGCGTAAACTATAAGAGATAGAAAAACATGGTCAGAGACAATTTTGTAGTTCTATAAAAAAGTCCGCGACGGCATATGTCTGTCTACCGAAGACAACCCACGATCAAAGATTATAGAGTTAGAAAGATAGGAAACGCCCTTATATCTGAAGTATTAAAATCCTACTACGATTTTTGGCTAGTTTCTTACTTTTGACACCTAGATGGCGCTGAAAACATAATTCAGTACAGAAAACTATTTTAGTAGGCGCGAAATTCGAATTATACTTCTCATAAATTTCCATTAAATTGAGTATTCTTTGTCGAGCTTTCAGAGAAACATCCTGATCGACAAAACAAAAGCAGAGCTCCGTTTTTGATCAGGACGATATTTTCCATCTACACATTGTTTTGAATTAAATGAAATACGCATCTGCATTCTTTATATTTTTATTTGAAATGATTGTGTAAAATCAACTACAATACAATTTGACATGTTCTTTCGAGCATTTAGGCCGTCGTCGTAGATTAGTTCTCGACGTTTCGCCAGTTCGAGTGTCTGGCATCTTCAGGAGTTATATTTCAGGAGATGTTCTCACTGGACTGAACTGCCTGAGTGTGACGGGGACGTAGATTGTACTTCCTTATATAACCTCGGTCGGGGGGCGTGGCTGCGCTTGACCGGTCCCGTCCCGATAACGAACGCGCGCCGGTGTCCGACCGGTTCACAACCGGTTCCCGATCTTCATTCACTTCATTATTATAGGGAAGTGGTTTTGTGTTTTTGAGTACTGGCACCCATGTTCTATTGATTTTCAAAGATTCCTCCGATTTATTGAAATTCGTTGGGTGTTTATGAATTTCGATTGCTTCCCTGTAGAGCCTGGGGTAGTATGCGGTAGTGGTGCACAACACTTGGGTTTTGTCGAATTCTATTGCATGATTCGTATTGTTCAGTGTGTGCTCTGCGACGGCGGATTTCTCTGAATGACCCAGTCTACAATTGGCCTTGTGTTCCTTGATCCTCGTATTGATGGATCGCTTCGTTGTACCGATGTATACACTTCCACAGCTGCACGGAATTCGGTATACACCTGGTGTACTGAGTGTATCCCTTCTGTCCTTGGGGGAGTTGAGATGGTCCTTGATCTTCTTCGACGGTTTGAATATTGTCTTAATGTTATGTTTCCCCAGAATTCGTCCGATTCTATCTGTCACCCGTGGGATAAACGGCAAGAATGCTTTTGTTTCCGATTCTTGGCGACGTGATACATTGTCGTTGTTTTGTTCAGGCCTTTGTTTGATGTATCTATCGATGTCGTTTTTCGTGTAGCCGTTAGCCATGAGAGCGCGCTTCAAGTGTTCTAACTCGGTTGCTAGTTGTTCTGGTTCACAAATTCTTCTCGCTCTGTCGACTAGCGTTTTGATTATCCCTTTACGTTGGCATGGATGATGATTTGAGGTGTTGTGTAGATATCTGTCCGTGTGTGTAGGTTTTCGGTATACAGTGTGTCCTAGAGTAAGTTCCTTCCGTGTGACAAGTACATCAAGGAAAGCCAAATTTCTGTTTTGGTCTTCTAATTCCATTGTGAACTGTATACTTGGGTGCATGTTATTTATGTGTGACAGAAATTCATTGAGCTTTTCTCTTCCGTGACTCCATATGACGAATGTGTCATCTACATATCGAAACCATACTTTCGGTTTGAGAGGTGCGGTATTCAGAGTTTTCTCTTCTAATTTCTCCATGAAGTAGTTCGCTACCACTGGGGCCAGTGGATTACCCATTGATATTCCATCGGTTTGTTCGTATATTTCCTGGTTGAAGGTGAAATAGGATGATGTAAGGCATATTTTAAACAGCTCGCTGATGTCCCTTGGAAATTTCTGTTCTATTTCTACCACTGCTTCATTCAGTGGGACTTTTGTGAACAGTGAAACCACATCGAAACTGACCAGAATATCATTGGTGTCGACTTCGATATTTTTGATCTTCTCTATGAAGTGAGCGGAGTCTCTTATGTATGTGGTTGTTTTTCCGACGTGTGGCTGTAGGATTGTGACAAGATGTTTTGCTAGGTTGTATGTTGGAGAACCTATTGTGCTGACAATTGGACGGAGAGGTATGTCTTTTTTGTGGATTTTAGGTAATCCATAAAATCTTGGAAGCGAGGCCTCGCTTCGGCACAATCTTTTCTGTAGTGATTCCTCCAACGAAGATGCTTTCATCAGTTTGTTGACTTTTCTGATGGTTGCCTGTGTTGGATCTTTTTTGAGCTTTCTGTAAACTGGTGGTTCTAAGAGCTCACTGATTTTTTTGTTGTAGTCGCTCTTGTTCATGTCACATTGAACGATGGCCGCGAAAGCCTCAACCAATTCATTACAATACAATTATTATGAAATTGAGAACATTTCAAAAATTTGTTCACATATTAGAGAATTATTATAACAATTGCAAAAACTTATTCATAGAGTGAACTCTCGATAAATGGACCCGTTTCATACATATCTTACCCAGTGTATTTTCACCTCAATGAGTCTAGAGGGTCTAGTAGATGAGTCGAACTGCTGGAAGGGTCGTCAAGAGAACCCCCACCTCTATAAGTCGTTCTTCTGACCACCATTGCCTCTAAGAGTGGAACTATTTGATCTAATGAATGAGACCGAAAAAAATTCGGTTCGCAAACAAATTATCCAGAACAATATATTTTTAGCCCGAAACCTCTATCCATTTGACAACACTGAAAATAAAAAGCAATGAACAAGACAATTACATGAAACGAGTTTCAAAACTTACATTTCTATTCTCTTTGTTAACCATTTTCAGCCAAGAGGTCGTATACGACGCCCAACTTCCATAATTTTTTTATATTACATATAACTGTTTTTATTAACGACTCGTGTTATTATTTGCTTCAGGTCATTCTGGGGAAGAACGCAAATTTTTTTGGACCCACTAAAATGAATTTTTGTAGGTCATATACTATTTCAAAGTTCGCCAATTTCAGCTTTTTAGAAGTTCGAAAGTTGTTCTGTTTTTGTTGGGATGAAATATTAAAAAATATTATTTTTTGTTGATACATTTCAAAACGTATCTATCTCAGAATGAAATGGTATGAAATGGAGTTGACAACGGGAATCAGGGCGACTGTGGTCTCTGAACTTATGATGTGGAGTCGTGAGCGACCTCTTGGCCGGAAACCTAATCTTTCTCCTGTACCGGTGTCAACATGAAACGCTGCTGACGCGTCGTTCGTCTCATCTGATTGGCTCAATGTTCATACCAAATTTCTTCCATATGGTGGTGCTGGGTTCAGCATTACAACAGATTTGGAATTGGTGGCAGCGTCGTGCTAGATTTACTCTCCGTTGTGCAAAATCCAAGTTTGTATTCGGTTTATTTTGACAATTTTTTTTCCTCATTTGGTTTATTTCAAGAGCTCACAAAGAAGGGCTTTCAAGCGACAGGCACTGTGCGAGAAAACCACCTGAAAAAATGTCCTCCCCTTACCAATAAAGAGTTAGAAAAAAATGGAAGGGGGCATCCGATTCTGCGTTCGATCCCAGGTCAGGCTTGTTGGTAGTAAAATGGAATGATAACTCGTTGGTGATTGTCACAAGCAATTATTTGAACATGAATCCTATGAAAAAAGTGAAACGATTTTCAAAGGAAGCAAAAGGAAAAGTACTCATCGACCAGCCTCCATGATATTTGAATACAATCGATACATGGGAGCTGTTGATTTACACGATAATGGTGTTGCCAACTACAGAATTGGCGTTAGAGGCAAAAAGTGGTGGTGGCCATTATTTGAAAATGCAATGCGAAATGCCGTAGTAAACGCATGGAAAATCAATAATCGTGTCAATGAAAAAGCGATTCCGCTAATAGACTTCCTATCTAATGTCGTGCGTGATTTGACTAAGTTTGATTCGTGCGAAGCACGTCCTAATTCAGAGTTGGGTCCACAATCAGCATCTTCCCAACAAACTCATACACGGTATGATAACGTTCGCCACTACATTATACCGAATCCAATGGATATGAGGACATTATACCAGTGTGAAAAATGTGATGTGCACTTGCCTCCGGAGTGCTTCAGGGGCTACCACGTTCGCTAGTGTTTTCGGCCAAGCGGTCGTCTACGACCCCTCATGTATTATGTGTTTCGAATAATGTGAAAATTTTGTTCTTTGTATTTTTGTTCTAATAGGTGTACAAGTAAATGAGAATCGTCAAGAAAATGTTCTTTTTTTCATTATTTCAATCCTTGGCCGGAAATGGGTTAATGAAAAGAATGCACATTCAAGATTATTATTTCTGCAAATTATCACCATGCATTTCGAATGTCGGCCAGTTTTTTACAAAAAATTTATAACAGAAAAACACAAACCAAGATTATGGAGTGAGCTAGGTGCTACTCTTGTAGATTTCGAGTTATTTCAGTGGAAAATACGCGAGAAAAAACAATCATCATTCAGCAAAAATATTTATTCAAGTATTTCTTTCAAAATTGACAAAAGCCTACTAATAATCTCTATATAATCTTGCCAAATGAACCCTAATTAAATATTTCGACCATCACCCGAATACTTTTGAAACTACAGATGTCGCTCACATCACCATAGTCCAAAATAATGGTCAATTTGAAGAGGGCTTTTGACTGGCATGGAATGAATCAATATAAAAATGAATGTGACTGTTATCTGCGGCATTTATTCCTGATGGAAAATGCCTTTTATAGTATAGTTTTCTAATGGATACTTTGAAAGTTACAGTAGGTTTAACGAGTGTGGATTTGAGCAAGAAATTATTGCTTTATACGCGACATCGTTTTGTCATGTATACACGTGCTGTCTTTCCTTCGATATGAGGTTAGGAATGTGGGGTAGCGGACCTATCAGTACCGTTTTAAATTAAAATATAACGCGAGCAAAGCCGCGGGTATGAACTTGTTTCTTAATAAATTTACTTGGACCTGACTTATATTATGTTTGTTCTTGAGGGAATTGAGGTATCTTTTTCAACCGAGCAATCTCCTCCCCTGGGATAATTGCACTTTTGGAGGTATCGCACTAAATTGACCCCAAAGATTGAAAGGTTTGATGTCCATCAAGAGTATGGATGTTGCAGTCTGTGTTGTCACACCCTATCTGAGAAAGAGCTGGTTGTTTCATGGCCAGAGGCTGGGGGGCTCACTATTGATGATACTTCCAAACGTACTGTTTCTGTTTGAAAAACTCAAAATCCCAGGCTTGAGGGGGAAATAAAGTAATTTCCGGGAACAAAATCTTTTATATGTATACAAAGACAGCCAAACCAATGAGCAATGAAGATAAGAATGTGTGTGGACGCACCGTGAGCAATCGCTCATTTGTCTAGATCTCCTCTCATCTTGCTCACGACAAGCTTTTGTCTGACATGTCCTATAAACTGTATTATCTCAATGAAATTTTATTATTATTATTATAATTCACCCAGTTTTTCCCACATTTTTTATTTTTTTGTAAGGATTGGTTACTTATTGTATACAATAGTGTTTTGCCTCAAAGGATGAATAAAAGTATCATTATCTAGCATTACCTATTCCCAGAAATTCGACTCTCTTCTGGTGTCATTCACAGTTGTTTGAAGCTTCTCTTGCATTAAATCGCATAAGAAGCTCTCGAATTCTACTCTATCAAAACTATGTCCATAGCATACCATATACATTTAGAGTACTCTGGATAACTTCGGTTCGCTGATACAGGGCAATCTCTGCAATAAATGAGACCGAAAAAATGTCAAATGTCTTTTCATTCGTCGTCAATTATTTGTTCTATTTAGATGAAAAAAACATTTCAGAGTTCTGAAATAGACAATACACAGTTGGATTATCAGTTCTAATACTATTGCATAGTGCATTTGAAGAAGTGAAAAAGTTTAAATATTTCCAAACAGGATGGTAAGTGAACCTTGTATTAATTTGTTTGCATGTTATAACGAATAAACGATAATGTTGAAGGAAATGCAAGGATATGTGAATGTTTCTGTGCTTCTTTGTCTTGAGAAAAGGTTCATGACGTGTATGCAGCGATTTATAATTTGATAAACATAATTTCATTTTTTGGTTCTATTCTTCTAAATGTTTTTGAAAAATACTGGAACTTGAAGAAAGTTGTCCGCATTCACAATATACCTGAGTGTCATCAGCAATGGCTTGAGACTTACAATATTTAATGGAGGTCAGATTGTTACTCGTAGCAAAGGTCCAAGAACGGATCCCCCATTTTCATAAAATTCGCAAAGCGCCTACTTTGATATGTCAAAAAGTTGATCAATTTATAATTTTGAGGCATTCAGTGTGCGCTGATTCATTGTTTGTCGTTGGTTCTAATCGAAGTATCACGCATCTTGCAAGTTGAGTGCCAAATCATGCACTACGCCAGTGCTATGCTACTTTGGTGGGCGCTCTTCCTAATGTGGACCTGGTCTGATATTGTACCCATGCAAACGCGCACGTTTGCTTGATCTAAAACGCGGAATCATTTGAGCTCATTTGTTTATGTTATTTTTATGTTTATAAATCCCAATGGCCTCCATGTTCATCCTATTCAAAATAACCTCTGCCAGCATCGTTCGTGCGATGGAAGTACCTTCTATCTATAGGGTCACTGCATTTTTATTACTTCAGTTGGGACGTTCGGAAAAACACATCTGATTATAAGATCGCTCGGATTGCGCTCCTTTAGAAGTGCCGCCGTTCCGTTCTCGTCCCTAAATTTAAATTGAGTTACATGATGGTCATGGGCGCCCGCAGGATTTTCTCTCAGGGGGGGCAAAATAAAAATGTTCGCAAAACGATGAGGCTCAGGCGACATCAGTTCTTTGTTCCTTCCTATTTCTTATTTATATTTATGCAGAGGCGCCTGCAGAATTTGTTCTTAAGTGGAAGGGGTCAAAGTAAAAATTGTTTAAATTTTTTACTTCAACATTTTGTTTGGCCTCATCAGTATCGCATACATCTCAGGGACAAAATTTTCATAAAAAACTTCGATATTTAATGCAATCGGATGCGATGTACTGAGCAACAATTACAAAGCAGTGACATCTAATTGCGTCAAAATAAAGTTTCATATCTCCAATGACATGCGAAAAAAGAACTCTGTACATCCTCTTTCACTCAATGTGATTTTACCAAAGGCCCTAAATCAGGGCCCTCATGCAGGTTTCTCCGAGTGATGGAAACGCCCAATTCTTTTCGCGACCGTGAAGACAAGTGTTTTTAAGAAAAAGAATAAAATGGTGAACAAAAAAAAACCCGATTGCTTTAAATATCGAAGTTTTTTATGAAGATTTTGTCCCTGAGATGTATGCGATAATGATGAGGCCAAACAAGGCTGAAACCGGTATATCTCTCATCTCAGTGACAAAATCTAATATCATTTCTCCAACCTCATGATAAAAGATCTCTGAGCCGGGAATTGAAAATGGTATTCATTTCGATGATTACTATTTTGAATTCATCTATGTTTCAAAAACATTAGGTTATGTGTATGTATAAAATAAAACTGAAACTGTTTTCGAAACAAATAACATTCCAGGAAAAAATATTAACAGGAAAATAATAGTATATTCCAAAATCAATTTGCAGAATGAGTTCCTATTCCAACACGAATGCGAAATGCATGAATGTTGGATTTGCCTTCTGCAACGAGTATTAGATTGTATTTTCTATATTTCAGTCAAGTTTTGTGAAATAGTTTCGAAATTGAAATAAAAATTCATATTAGTGACTTTTTTGTTGTATCTTGGTAGTTGGTGTGGCTTACAAAGTTTGACAAATTACGGGATTTTGAATTGATTCGATTTGAAAATTGAGAGTATCGGAGGTCAGTACTGACAACCACAAAATGAAAAATATAACTGAAAACATTGCTGTGATGAGTTTCTTTACAGCATTACTTTTAATGAATGTGAAACTGGCAACAGTTCTGCCAGCAACATATTTAGCGTTCAACCGGTGCGCCGTAACTGGTGATCCTGCGGCACGGCCGACAGACGAGTTAGTTAGCGTCTTAAAAAATATTGAAATATGGTGGGATGGTATCATATTTTGAAATAAAATGTTGTTTATGTATTAACTAGGGATAATAGTAGACTATATCCATTTCCGCAAAAGGGTGGGCGGAGGAATAAAAAAGGACTTTGAAAATACATTAATTCCGATTATTTTAAGTTCTATAAAAACCAAAAAAAAAGTTGTCCCATATGTTGACTTGGTTTTTTGTGTTGATTTTGATATGAACAATCATTTCTAATCGATGAAAGTCATTGTCGGGCCGTAGGAGGAGTACAGGGGGAATCTGAAAAATACTGTACCTCTATTATTCAAAGTTCTATGAAAACCAAAAAAGACTTTGTCGCATATGTTGACTTGGGTTTTAGTGTTGATTTTGCTATGAACAATCATTTCTAATCGATGAAAGTCATTGTCGGGCCGTAGGAGGAGTACAGGGGGAATCTGAAAAATACTGTACTCTTATTACTCAATTTTCTATGAAAACCAAACAAAAAGTTGTCCCATATGTTGACTTGGTTTTTTGTGTTGGTTTTGATATGAACAATCATTCCTTATCGATGAAAGTCATTGTCGGGCCGTAGGAGGAGTACAGGGGGAATCTGAAAAATACTGTACTCTTATAACTCAATGTTCTATGAAAACTAAAAAAAAAGTTGTCCCATATATAGACTTGGTTTTTTGTGTTGGTTTTGATATGAACAATCATTCCTAATCGATGAAGAACTGTTGCCAGTTTCACATTCATTTTAGTACTGTAATAAACTCATAACGATACTGAAATAGGGAAAATATAAATCATATGGAGAAAGGAATTACAAATTATAAAATAAAAGAGACACAACACATACAAATATTTTTAATTATAAGAAATAACAAAAGACTAAATCGTAATATATTAGTCTTACAGAATTCATACGCAGTTGTTGTATGGTCCGGTTCGCTATATTTTGTTTCTCTCTGTCTACATTTGTGTATGAGGCAAAATTTTTTGGGAGGTGTTGATTTCCTCTTGAAAATTTTCTAATACCCACATTTTCCAAAGATGAATTTATCATAGAAATATAAACATAGGTCAAAGTGACTCTCAACAAAAAAAAGGCAGTCGTTCTGGAGTGCGGATAGAAGTGAAATCTAAGTAACATGTAAATTGTATCGTCGGACTATTCGATTATTATTTTCATATTATTTTTGGTTTACAAAGAACTGGTTATCATCAAGAATCAAGGACGTTAAAATTAGTCATTAATAGTTCCTTATAAATTAAAAACTAATCGGAAATAATAATCTAATAGCTCGACGTTCCACTATACAATTCACTTAGTTTTCATTTCTATCGGCAGTTCCCGAAGACTACCACGTTTCTGTTCTCTTACACCTCTGATTAATAGAAAAATATAATAGTTGACACGTCATGCACATGGATGAGATCATTGTATGGCCCCAATATTTCGAATTAGGAGAAAGAATACTGTACTGACCGTCATTATTATTTTTATTAGAAGCAAAAAGTAGAATATAACATACGAGAACCCTCTTATGGAAAAATCTGTTACTTGAATAATTATAGAACTTACCTTCAATAACACAATTCGAGACAAAGACACTAAAAACGAAAAATACTCCTTGAATGAAGCCCAACGGGTTTCGAATTCAAATACGTTTTCTCTAGAATGGGAATATAAATGAAAAGATTATATATTTTCCCCTTTCTCAGAAAAAAATATCTTGATTGCAGAATGGACAATAATTATTGAAAAAAGCTACTTTTTGCTTAGTAAAGTAGCCGGTAATATTATTTTAGTTGGTTGATTTTAAGTAGATATAGGGCGGGTTTCACGAAGCTTTAATTGTACGATTAAAAATCCTCACGTAAATTTGAACCAATCCAATCACTCGTTTGGAAACGTCAACGAATCGCGGTGGCTCTAATTAATCTAACGGTACAATCGAAGTTTTGTGGAACCGACCCGTCGATTACTATTTATTTGTATTTTTACATACCAGAATTGTTTTTTTTTGTCATTTGTTCATAAGATTGTTTCAATTATTTAGGTAGCTACCTATACGTTAGCTAATTTTTATAGTAACCTCAAAAAGTCTGTCGTTTAGTTTTTTTATTTGTAATAATGTATGTTGCACGGCTGAACTGTTAAGCCTTTTGTAATGAAATTTGATATCCTGAATCCCAAGTAATGATGAAGGCTATTTTTCATCAATACACTGCGCGGGCGAAAGGAAGAAGCTATATGAAATCAGCCACAATCGTCAGGATTTAGTTTGATGCATCTTCTATCAATTGCATGAAGCCACATCGAATTCACACATATAACGCGTAAAATTTTCTGTAAGAGAGACTTCCTGCATGGTGGAATCAGAGTGTAGTCCATACCTTTATCCAACTTAAATAAAGAAATAGATATATGGATCTCTTTGTCTTGTTATAAAATGTAGCACGTAAAAGCGTGGAGAGCAAATCTAAGCACAACGTAGGAAGTAATTTCTTTCAGTGCTTTCTAGTCATGGGCTTTACGCCCATCCCAGGGGTATGAAACTTTGGCAAAAATTTCGAGAAAGTTTAGACTCAATTTCATTGGTTGGCATATTGTGCTCGGTACCTTCAATAAACACATTTAATGCGCAAAACTTCTTGCATTGGCGTAACTTACACCCCCGCAGACCCCGCGGTGCGGGGGGGCCCAGGCGTTAGGGGGGCCCGGGCGTTATGGGGGCCTGGTCTCCGAGAGAAAATTGAAATAATTTTATCGTCAAAGAATATGAACATAACTTCAGTTGTGACTTTAACTTCCGAATAAACTCTTTTAGAATTGCATTGAAATCAGAGACTCAAAAAGATCATCAATGCGACAGTTAGCTGATCTCCTGTTTTCACAAAATTTTTCAATTGCAACTAGTTTCCCAGATCTCTGTACTGCTTTAATGTTATTTTTAATATAACCTGTTGCTGTAGCAAGGGCAGAGCGATGCTTTTAAAAGTTAAATTTAATAAAGAATTATTTGAGAAGTACAATGACCCAAAAAAGACTTAGCGGGCCCAGTTTGTTGAGAATTGAGAATAAACGAGGCAGAGATATGGACCTTCACGAAGTAATAAATGTATTTGCAACAAAGAAATCAACCACTCAAGTTATTTACCCATTTACTTCAAGTAACACAGTATTTTCTGGGATTGATAACTATATTTGAAATAAAGATGCAATTATGTATACAGTGTGACACAGACTCATGGTACACCCCCAATTTTTCCTTTGTTTCTGTAGTTTTATTTTTGAAATTTGGAACATTGAATATACTCACTATAGGACACTTTTTGACATATTCGGAAATGACATCAACTTTCAAATGGGACACCCAGTATATTATTACATTTTAGAAATCTCCATAATTTTCTTAATCTAATGATACCTTATAGTTGATATTTCATTCGTCAGAACGCCCATTTCATTTTTCGATCTGGAGAGCCATGAACTCCCCACAATTATTCCAAATAATCAAAATAATTCTATACTATAGTAATTTCGGTTTAAAAAGTATGGTGGTTCGATATACGTGCCAAAAAGTAAACCAAAACCTTTTTTCACGCGAAACTCCGTTTTGTCAAATGGTAGCATAATGGTACTTTGAAGTCATTCGAAAATACCATCGGTGGGGTATCCATCCATATCAACTATTTTTCTGTACAACCAATACGAACACGATGATGGAGTTTAAACAAGTTTAAGTATCTTCTCGGTTCAATCTAAAGTTGATGTCATTTCCGGAAAACCGGAAAAGTGCCCTATAGTGAGTATTTTCATTGTTTCAAATTTCAGAAACAAAGCTACAGAAACAAACTAGAAAATGGGGGTGTACCATGAGACTGTGTCACCCTGTATTATTTACTACAAATTTTGAATAATATTTCAATAAATAAAGTATAGAAAGTATTACTTCAAGTATTATTTCGGAGTGATTTTGGTAGTGTTACACCTAAACCATATAAAAGTTTTTTTCAATAAATACGCATTCCCGTACGAGGGGGCCCGAAAACTAAGTCTGCGGGGGGGCCCGGTCGAAATTCTTCTTGTGCCGGTGATTTTTTGGTTTACATTTGCTTGATCAGTAACCTATCATTTTTGATTTTCAAGTTTCAAGTCGAAGTGATTAGTTCTAAAAGTTTATCATAAACAGTGAAGTGAAATAATATGATTCAGAAATAATCTACCAAATTATATATTTTAGATATCCTGAGCGTTATCTAGCAATTAAATCTTCCAAATCGTTGTTTTGATAAGGAGAATGCAAAAAAATTCTGATCTCGTGTTGCTTATTACTTTTTAAACTATAGTGTCAAATGGTGTCATTTGAAACATCTAAGAATCGACATGATTGATAAATCAAAAGCAGTGGGTATAAAAATGATTGCAATTGTTTGTGAACAAAGGAGTACCTACATATAAAACTGCCCAACTTTAGTTTCAGATCGCACCTATGATACACCTTTACTTTCACTTCTTAGTTGAACAGCTATAGTATTCACGATATTTGATGTCTCTCATTTTTCAAAATTGTATTTGTTACTGTATAGTCGATGGAAATTTGGAATTTTAGAAGGGAAAGTTTTTCTGTTTGGACTATGCAGAGTCGGTCTAAAGTCACCCTCCCCGACCATCCGCCATTTTGAATCGTGACTTCTCGAAATGCTATCAAAAACGTTGCATGGGGGGGGTCGTAGGAAGCCTTCAGACAGGCACTGTATAAGACAAGCTTTCAATTTCCCTATTCCAAAAATATGTATGATGGTGCTGTAATAAATTGATTGAAAATTATTTCAAATTTTCAGAGTCCTACATGAAAATGGGTGTGAATATGATAGCCTGACAACTAAGTAACACTGTAGCAGCAGCAATTGAAACATTCTGCGGATCTGGTCGTTGGGAGACACCCGTGTGTGTTTTATGAATGCATATATGAATTTTTGTTACCTCTTCATGTGATTTTTTGAAGATTGATATTCTGGATATTGTTATTTTATTTTTTATTCGTATATTTTTATTTTATTTTGTATGATATTTAAATTTTTTTCTCGATTATTTTTTTTTTTTGTAACTATTTCAATGTTATTTCGTTGTTATTAATTTCAAGACTAATGTTATGTTGTTTATTTAGCAAGTATTCATTCTTTCATACAAACCTTCTGTCTTTGAATGATTAACGATGATTTTATTCATGTAGCAATGACCTTACATACAATTCACAATCACTTATTTAGACGAATTAAAAGACATTTTAGCAATTCTTGCTGATTTATCATTATTTCAATAATTTAGTTGAGGTTTTAATGTTGTAAAGATTTGAAGAATAATTTTCATATATAAAATGAAATTATTTGCGTGCGGACGGAATATTGAATTATGGAAAAGAAACCTCCCGTACAGAATTCGAACCCGCAATCTCCTTATTACTAGTCTGTTGCACAGCCAGTTTTGCTTCGAGATGATTAGAGGTTCCAGCATTCCAGTCTTCAATCCTAGGACTAATACTCCTGCGAGGGGAAGTCCCTTTTCTAGAATTCAATATTCCGCTTGCACGTCAATAATTTCAATTTTCACTAGTAATACCACTAGAGGTAAAGTTATTTCCAGAAATTTTTTCCTGCTCATGAATATTTTGGAAATGATCCCGTAGAAAAAAAAAATCGGATTTCATTTGAACTCGTGTGGTATTAGGAAAGAAAATTCCACACCAAATTATAAAATTGACGCAATGAGGTCTGCTTCAAGTTCTGCAAAGACATTTCAAGAATCTTCAAATCAAGAACAAGCAACTTCTTCCAATTAACCTGCCATAGTTTATAATAATTGCTTTATTCATATAAACAGTAATCATAATAGTCTAAAGAATATAAAAACATCAAACTTGTAATTGAATTATATCAAAATTATCATGTGAACAAATAAAAACTAGAGTGTTAAAAAAATATTCTGTCATTGTAAACGTCAAAAAATATCCAGTATGATTCGCTGTTGGGTACCCAACGATGGTGATCTCTCAAAAATACACGTTTTGATTAGTTAAAAATTACAGGTGTGGAATTTTCAGTAGTAATTCAACTAGTGCAATGAGAATTATCGATAATTTTTGCGAAAGATGCTCGAATGCAAGTTAAGTGCTCGAGGGCCTTTTTTAGTTAACTTGCATGAGAGCAGATTTGTCAAAAATTTGACATTTTCGGAAGTAATTGTACAAGTGCATCAAAATTACCCATAATTTTGCATGACACCGTGGTGTCTAAAAACTGCATGAGTTCTTTTTCATTTTTGGAGAAAGGGCCCGACACCGAAGGTTATCGCTGTAATTTTCGATAATTGCATTCTATTTACATGAAGTTTTTGACATGAGGGAAATATTCTGATTAATATTGTTCTGTTGGAACATTAAACTCTCTGACTCCTGCGGATTTCGCTATAGGCCGATGACACAAACTGATGAAAGGTGAAATGAATAACGATGATTACCGATAGCGAATGAGTTAAATTTCACCAATAACTCTCCAGGAATTCTCTAGCGCCGTAGTGCGTGAAGAAAAAACACGTACTAACTACTCATATTCCGGGTTCGAATCCTGCGCGGGGAGGTTCCTTTCCCAGAGTTCAATTTCCATCTGCACGCCAGTAATTTCACATTTTCTATATAATTCAACTTGTTTATTTATTCTTTCTACCAATTATTGGCCGAATCGTATGAATAGTAATCCCGTAGAAAAATTGGTCATATCTGCTGATGACACATCAATGGCGGTCTTAGCGTGGAGTCCTGAGAGTGTCGTGACGTTGTGCAATGAGCTGATTGATAGGTTTGAGAGTTGGTGTTTCTCTAGGTAATTCTCAATTTTGAGAAGACTTAAAGATCATATTATTTAATAGAAACAGTAGTGGAAAATGAACTTTTTGAAATATAAATGAATTGAAAATAATTATCGTTGGAATGAATACCACAATTATATGCTCTTCCACTTTGAATATCATAAAATTTTGAGTTTTCACTTGTTACATACCGGAACGAGTCCTAAATTTCGTGGTTTTCCGCGATTTTGATCCTGTGCTCGTCCTGCTACGAGGCAGCAACCTCAAAAAACCATTAGGACTTTCTACCTGACTCAAGTTATAGTATAATAATAATTTATTGATCCTTCAGGACACAACAATGGTGTATAGGATAAGTCATGTAAATATTACAGATAAATCATCATTCATCTAAGTAATTAAGGAATCAGAGAGAAACTCTTTTACCGAGTAAAAGCATTTTTGCAGTAACAATTGCTTAATTTCATTTTTGAATGCTCGTTTGTTCAGAGATTTCAAGTGAGAAGGTAAATGATTGAAAAATTTTATGCTTTGGTATATCGGAGAACGTTCGAAACTGTGAGTTCGATATTTAGGAAACAAAAGCACTTGCCAGTTGCGTGTTTTATAGTCATGCGAACAGCGAACTAGCAAGTTTTTTCCAAATTGTCTCATTATCTTTGGCGTATAGGAGACATTTTGATATGTAGATACAGGGCAGCGACAGTATCTTATTTGCCACTAACACAGGTTGACATGATGCACAATGATCCATGTCAAATATCAAACGTATTACTCTCTTCTGTGCTACAAAGACTCTGGAAAAGGCACTACAGTCTCCCCAGAGTAAAATATTATATGAAATATGACAATAAACAAGACTATAATAAACATCGATAAGAGAGCTGAGTGGTAAGGTAGTTTTCAGTCTCTTATAGCGATATAAGCGTTATTAATTTTTTTGCATAAGTGTCAACATGGCTTGACCAACTAAGACTTCGATCCATATAGATCCCAAGAAATTTAGTACAATCTGATGGAATAATAGTTGTACCCAGGCAATCTATATTCAAAAATCCTCTTTCACAATTTCGCAGACCAAAATAAAGACAAGCTGTTTTGCCGATATTAACAATCAAATTGTTACGACGACACCATGATATGCAAATAATATAAGCAGTAAGCATGATAAATGAGGGGGCAAATCATTTATGAACAACAAAAATAACAGAGGTCCCAAGACGGAGCCCTGAGGAACACTCATATTTATATTGTATTCTCTAGAATAATACATATCGTTTTTTACTGACAAAGTTCTGTGATGGAGAAAACTATGCAGCCAATCGGAAAAAAATCCCCTGAAACCCAAATTATAACATTTTTCGATGATGAACTGAAAGGATAGAGTATCGAAGGCACATGAAAGATCGAAAAAAATTCCTGATACATGCAAATTTGAATCAAGGCAGTCGTAAACTGATTCCACAAACTTGAGTGCGGCTGTCTGAGTAGAGCAACCAACTCTAAAACCGTGCTGGACTTAATCAAGGATATTGAATCTACACAAATACGACATCATTCTCTTGAAAACGATTTTCTCAAAAACCTTACAGAAAATACTTAGAATTGAAATAGGTCGATAATTAGTAATCTCAGTTAAATCTCCTTTTTTATGAATCGGTACAACAACAGATTTTTTCAGAGCAGTTGGAAATTGACCCGATGTGATAGATATATTTATTATGTGAGCAAGATGTTCGCTTATTATTGGGGCAATCTTCTTCAAAATCCTCGTCGAAATGCTATCTGCGCCAACACATTTTTTATTTTTCAGAGTTTTTATAATATCCTGAATTTCAAAACTGAGGACTGGTTGGAAAAAGAAATTGCATATTAATGAAGCAGATACCGTACAGGAGTGCGATATTCCATTACCATAGTATGAGTCTAATTTTTTATTAGCCACTGAGGAGAAATATTTTCCGAATATATCTGCTACCTTATTAGATTCATCATATATATATATATATATATATATATATATATATATATATATTCTTTTGAATAAGAGAGCTAAAATAATACAATAAATGTTGAAACAAAAAGAACCTAAGCTGAGGTAAAAAATAGAACGGGGTACCACAACATTCTTGGTATGATACTATAGTATCATACGATACTATAGAGCCAGGGGAAAAACCTCAGCCGAAAAAACCTGTCTCCCCGTTAAAAAAAAAAAATAAAATATAATATGATATCCCATCAATATCGATAGTTAAGGAATTATTAACTTTACCTGATTTTCCAGTGTATGTGCTGATTTTCCATACCGTTTTATTGCGGTTCACAGAATTTGCTATGAGAGAGCAGTGATATTTAAATTTTGTCGATTTCAAGAGGGCGTTATGCAGATATTTCGCATTTTTATATTTATTTAGAGTTTCAGTAGATCGAGCAATTGAATGTAGCCAATCGAAATTCATGAGATGTTTTTTACTTTGAATAATTTCCGGTGTAATCCATTTACATTTTTCTGGTACGGAAGTAGTTCATCTCATGGGACCACTTAAATCCAAACAATATTGAAGTGTGTCTCTAAAGAATTCAAAGCATTTATTCACTCTAGTTTCAAGGAACATAGCAGAAAAATCGCATCTACTCAACTGCTCAAGGTTGTCATCGCTCAAATTCCTTATCATGTTGTGAAATTTCGATTTTATGATTCGATCAAGATCAATTTTCATTTAAAGAGAAATTGCTCTATGATCACTTATATCAGGATCAAAAACAACAGTCTCACAGTTTCGAACTAATTCAGAATTAGTGATTATATAGTCAACTTTAGAAACTGAAGTGAAAACTCTGGTTGCCTCATTTGAAGTAACAGTCAGGTTGAAACAATCTAGTAACTCAAATAACAATTTTGATTTTGGACAATTTATGTTTAAGTAATCCACATTAAGATCTCCGCATAGGAAAACATAGTCTCCAGAGCAGGGCCTGTAGACACTTAGAATGCCTAAACGCTTATTTCCTATCGAAACTGATACACCAGAAATTTCTATATGCATTTCGAAAGAAAACTCGGAGACTGACAGAGTTTTTATCGAAAGACCCGACTTGACAAGTATATCATTTTATCGGACTAAATACGCAGTTCGAATTACCTATATATACATATTTATTAAATAAGTACAGTGATACCATGACATTTACCCTTGTGGATGACATATAATCACAAAGAATACTAAAATTATGGCAAATAGAAGAAAATTAATAAGATATATCACATCCATGTGAGTTGAACGTCAGGTGAAGATAGACATTTGAAAAACCAACATTGCCGGGGAGCAAAATTTTGGTAGAGAGCTAGAATTCACCATTACGAATAAAGTGTGAAAAGACCACCATAGATCCTATATTATATGTGTGCGTCGAAAGTTATTCGGGGTCAAAGGTCAATATTTTTTTTTTTTAATGTTTCTCAATAACGATAAGCTTCGAACTAAATTCTCTGCAAAAATTGTATCAATGATTTTTCCTAAGAGCCTGTCCAGATGCGGCGTAAATCGCGCGATTCACTACGCGCGAGTCGAAATACTAGGGTACAGAAGATCCCGTCCACATGCCCTCGCGCGTGTAATAAAAACGCAGATTCGACGATTCGACGCAAGCAATCGCCGGGATCTCGACTCGCGCGTTTCTGCCTGCGTGTCGAGATACTAGGGTGCCTAGCATGTATTCCTTGTATCATGGGTGCCTAGGGTAGCGTCCAGTACACGCGCGTAAGTACCTGCGTTAGGAGTGTTGGGACGGATTGAGGGAAATTTCGAGATGGAGCGCAATTACCTCGATATAGAACGTTTCATAGATGAAGTAGAAAACATGGTGGAAGAAAACAAGGTGTGTTCTTGCGCATCTTGTTGCACACTATGACGTCAGTGTGGTCACGGATTTAAATTCTCCAAAACGTTATCAATGAATTTTTCTATTGTATTATCAATTTAAAACTCTGGTGGTTTTGATTGATTTAAATTTCTCATGTGAAAAACGTATCTGAACCAGAAAAATCAGTATTTTTTGTACTTTTGCGTGAAAAATTACGAACGTATGAATGATATCTTTTGAGTCGTTTGAAAGATCTTGAACTAATTTTTGATTGATGTTCTTCATATTATTTCTCAAATGCAAGAAATTTGAATTAGAAAATTTTTCTTCATTATTCTTCATTACAAAAATTTCTCTACTCTGAAGGAAAATTGATTAAACTCAGTAAAATATTATGATGTGCTTTGGCTTCAACAATCTCAAAGAAGGGGCTTTTATTTGAGAGCTTGTACAAATGTTTCGTACATCTTTTTCAAACACGATAATAGAAAACGGCAGAAAACGGATTTCGTTAGTTTTCATGGGAAGGAAAGAATATTTCAAGAGAAGATATGACATTTTTACCTCAAATTGTATATTGAACTAGTTCATCAAAGCTTCAGATGAATTTGAAAGAGTACATTCGAATACTATTGAATTTATATATGTAAAAAAAAAATGTCTGCCGAAATAAATTGAAAAATTCATTTTTCAAGTGATGAGTTCATAATCTGATTTTCTTTCACAAATTTCAAATATGCTTTTTTTTAAATAGACATATAAATATGTTTTTATGATATATTCGTCTAAGTATGTGCCGTTGTTAGAAATATTGAATCTAAAAAGCAAAACTTCGAATGAATGAACAGAGGATTATGCTCAACCGCATCAGCTAGTTTTCTGAATTCTCAATGAACAACCGTTTCAATATCCAACAGATACACGTGATCCTAATTTTCACCTTAAGAGGAAGAAAATTCTAAAAAATGTCGGTATATTCTTCCTCTTAAGGTGAAAATTAGGATCACGTGTATCTGTTTGTTGGATATTGAAACGGTTGTTCATTGAGAATTCAGAAAACTAGCTGATGCGGTTGAGCATAATCCTCTGTTCATTCATTCGAAGTTTTGCTTTTTGGATTCAATATTTCTAACAATGGCACATACTTAGACGAATATATCATAAAATCATATTTATATGTCTATTTAAAAAAAAAACATATCTGAAATTTGTGAAAGAAAATCAGATTATGAACTCATCACTTGAAAAATGAATTTTTCGATTTATTTCGGCAGACATTTTTTTTTACATATATAAATTCAATAGTATTCGAATGTACTCTTTCAAATTCATCTAAAGCTTTGATGAACTAGTTCAATATACAATTTGAGATAAAAATGTCATATCTTCTCTTGAAATATTCTTTCCTTCCCATGAAATCTAACGAAATCCGTTTTCTGCCGTTTTCTATTATCGTGTTTGAAAAAGATGTACGAAACATTTGTACAAGCTCTCAAATAAAAGCTCCTTTTTTGAGATTGTTGAAGCCAAAGCACATCATAATATTTTACTGAGTTTAATCAATTTTCCTTCAGAGTAGAGAAATTTTTGTAATGAAGAAAAATTTTCTAGTTCAAATTTCTTGTTTTTGAGAAATAATATCAAGAACATTCATCAAAAATTAGTTCAAGATCTTTCAACCGACTCAAAAGATATCATTCATACGTTCGAAATTTTTCACGCAAAAGTACAAAAAATACTGATTTTTCTGGTTCAGATACGTTTTTCACATGAGAAATTTGAATCAAAATCTGGTTCAGATACGTTTTTCACATGAGAAATTTAAATCGATCAAAACCACCAGAGTTTTAAATTGATAATACAATAGAAAAATTCATTGATAACGTTTTGGAGAATTTAAATCCGTGACCACACTGACGTCATAGTGTGCAACAAGATGCGCAAGAACACACCTTGTTTTCTTCCACCATGTTTTCTACTTCATCTATGAAACGTTCTATATCGAGGTAATTGCGCTCCATCTCGAAATTTCCCTCAATCCGTCCCAACACTCCTAACGCAGGTACTTACGCGCGTTTACTGGACGCTACCCTAGGCACCCTATAGAGTAAGATCCCAGGGCCGCCAGACGTTACTTATTTTTGAAGTAACGAATTTTATAGTATAGACAGTCTTATATGTGTTAAATAGTGTGTGCATACTCGCTAGCTTGGCTATGCGGCCCGTTCGCAGGTAGCAGGTAGAAAAAGTGGTCAAAAACATACCGAACTTTTCTTAAATTCGAAGAACTGATTTTTATATATGTCACGCAGAATATTATGAAAAATAAATATTTCATATTGCCAGACAGTTTCCGTGGGCCGAAATTCCTCCCAGACGCTTCAAATTCCAATAAAAAAATGACAGGTTAGAAACATTGTGTCATTTTGACAACTTTCGGAATCAAACGACAAAATTTCTAGCTCCTCCAAGGATGGAGGTTTGGTCGTTGGGCCAGCAACCCAACACCAAAAAAGTTCACAATGTTGCTGAATTTCTCATTCAACAAGCCTCGGAATAGGAGTATTCAACGACGTGAGTGAATGAACTAAAAATGAGAATGATTACTTGAAATGTGCAGGGACTATTGAGCACCAGGAGATCATTTTTGCTGGAGTTGTTTGTTACGTGAGAGTTGGATTGGAGATTGAAAATGAAGTAGCAGCACAGTTCGGAGAAATAAAAAGGATTGAAAGGCTTGATGAAGAGAACTGGGTATACGTCATCAAGCTGTTTCTTGATGATATGTATTGTAGATTGCATATTGTTAAGCCCAGAATATACATCCACATACATACATAGAAACATTGTTGCGAAATGGCCAGATTCAACACTTTTGTTAAATTCGAAACAATAATTTTGATATATGTAACGCAAAATATTATAAATAAAGGAATATTTCATATTGCTAGACCGTTTCTGTGGGCCGTAATTTCTCCCAGACGCTTTAGGTGTTGGGTTGCTGGTCCAACGACCAAACCTCCATCCTTGGAGGAGCTAGAAATTTTGTCGTTTGATTCCGAAAGTTGTCAAAATGACACAATGTTTCTAACCTGTCATTTTTTTATTGGAATTTGAAGCGTCTGGGAGGAATTTCGGCCCACGGAAACTGTCTGGCAATATGAAATATTTATTTTTCATAATATTCTGCGTGACATATATAAAAATCAGTTCTTCGAATTTAAGAAAAGTTCGGTATGTTTTTGTCCACTTTGTCTACCTGCTACCTGCGAACGGGCCGCATAGCCAAGCTAGCGAGTATGCACACACTATTTAACACATATAAGACTGTCTATACTATAAAATTCGTTACTTCAAAAATAAGTAACGTCTGGCGGCCCTGGGATCTTAGATCTTAGACTACTAGTATCTCGACACGCAGGCAGAAACGCGCGAGTCGAGATCCCGGCGATTGCTTGCGTCGAATCTGCGTTTTTATTACACGCGCGAGGGCATGTGGACGGGATCTTCTGTACCCTAGTATCTCAGTATCTCGACTCGCGCGTAGTGAATCGCGCGATTTACTCCGCATCTGGACAGGCTCTAAGAGTCACATTATACATGATATGCATACATTTCCACGCTACCATTTTATTTATCGTGGTCTCCCCTGTAGGCCTACTCCACTAACTGTCATGACAATTTAAGGGGAACAATACCCGTCAAGTTCTAGATATTACTTCAATATTGATTATGGATATTGTTATTGATTATTGGGATAACTATAATGTTCATTCTTTTTATATTTCAATCAGATTCGTACTCTTGGAAGTCTACTTCAAAAGTCATATCTTTTTATTTATTTATTCATTTCAACATACAAAGTATGAATATACGGTAAACCCCCATTTAGATAAAAATACAATTGTAATAAAAAAAATACATATTCCAGTATAACAAAGCGAAAACAAAATAACAATAACAAAAAAGTATACAATATGGTCATAGTATTGCTTGCCATAATTCCCTCTTGAATTGAACAAAAAAAGTTGACATTGATCTCATTGGCAGATATCACAGATCGGTTTGCAAAAAAATTTAGGCTGTAATTAGTTCTATGCACCTAAGTATTGAACAAGGGCCTATGTCTGGTAGAACGACTCGGAACTCTTAAATGAACTAACTCAAGTAGTCTGGGGCAATCCACACGGCCATGCAGAATTTTATAGAGCATTAATAAATCAGCCACACGTCTTCTTGCTGACAAGGATTTAATGTCAAAAATCATACTCAGATAATCCGAACTTCTGGCAGGCTCACCAGATCTGTAAGCAAGGAAACGCACAAATCTCTTCTGAACCCTGTCCAGCATGAAAACGTCACAATTATAAATAGGCGACCAAACGACAGAACCATACCCCAAAATAGTACGAACCAGGGAGAAGTACAAGATCTTTAATGTACTCACAGAAAATTCTACAGAGTTTCTCATAATAAACTCCAACATACGGAATGCCTTCGACTTAATAGCAATCATATGCTCCTTGAAGGTGAGCATACCATCAAACATGACGAACGGTTGTGACGCGCAGTAAATTATGACCATTGATAACGTAGTCATGACTAACGAATGTCCTAGATCTATGGAAGGTAATAACATGGCGCTTGTTCAGATTCAACTGCAAAAAGTTCCTGACGGTCCACTCGTAAAATTTATCCAGTTCAACTTGAAGTGACCTCGAGCTCTCCGAATTAATTATCGTATGGAAAATCTTGACATCATCCGCAAATATCAAGAAACATCCAGACAAGCAGTCTTTGACATCATTAACGAATAAATTGAACAATAGTGGTCCTGAATGGGAGCCTTGCGGTACTCCAGGGCAGCGTTCACAAACTTACTCAGAGAGTAAAGTAGGAGTATGGCCATATGATCAGAAATATACTTCGGTCTTTACTCCACACTCGGCGTTCACAAACTTACTCTGACAAATGTCATTCAAAATTCAAACATGTGTATAGGTTATGAATAATACTTTTGCATCATATACATTTTTTATATATCATTTTTATATTGAATTGTTGCTATCATGAATGAATAATAGAAGTTAAAGAAAAAAATTCTCTAGTCGTATATTTTCAGTTGTGTCTTCGCAGTATAGTCAAATTTTCTTTTATTTGAAAAGCAGAGCACAAACGTGTTTTTTTGATGATTGTGAGGAAACTGATTAATGTTCTCAGGACTTTGAATTACTTTTAATGAGACAGAAAGAATGAGAAAGGGTATTATTGTTTATAATCTTCTCTTGCAAGCAGAAAATTAAAAATGTTATTACATGTTTTGTTGTTTTAATGACTCTACGCCAGAAAAAAATTAAATACTTCGTAACAAAAAATAATTTCATTTGAGGAAGCTAACAAAAAAAAGTTAAAAAAATATTGTATGAAAGATAATGCAAAATATGAATGAATCTTGACAGATCTAAACTCTCGAATATAACAAAATATCAACGTAGATTCCAAATCAGGTACAAAAAACAGTTATTGTAGGACTTTTCATGTCTCGATTTATTTGAACTTGAACGGGCCACTCTAGGTTCTGCAATACAGGGAAACACTCTTTTTTTTCCTTACCATTATCTCTTGGTAAAGTTCACTTTGAGCTTCGTTAATTCACTGCTAGCAATTTCATTAAATTTATTAATGTAATAATGTAATTCTTTCCAATATTTCTTCATTTCACAGAATAGTTGTTTCACTTGAAAAATTAATTGTTTCGTATTTCGTTATTGAAATGAAACAAAACCAGAAATAAATACTTATTCGAATAATATTCAAGTTTCAAAAAGTCCGCGGGAGCAGGACAAAATGAAAATCGTACGTCACAACTGTCAGAGTATGTGTTTACTCTCCCAAATAGCAGAGTATGCAGAGCTTACTCAGAGGAAGTTTATGAACGCTCACAGAGTATTCTCCGAGGAAGACAAAGCAGCTTCAGAGTAAGGGGAGCTTACTCTGAGTAAGTTTATGAACGCAACCCAGATGTAACATGAATCGACCGAGAATAAAAGTTTTTATATCTCACTATTTGAACCCGACCAGAAAGAAAGCTTCGGATCCACGATAAAAGCGAGCTGACAATCCCCATAGCCTCAAGTTTGGATATAAGCAAATTGTGGTTAACTCTATCGAAAGCCTTCGAGAAATCTGTATATATGGAATCTACTTGGTACCCTCTATCGAAACTGTTTATGATATCATTCGATTACAATAGCAAGTTGGTCATTGCAGATCGGCCCGAACGAAACCCGTGCTGTTCATCTATTAAGATATGGCTACAATGCCATGATAAGAAACCACAAATTAAACAAACGGTCCAATATTTTAGGGATAACCGACTGAATCGAAATACTTCTGTAATTGGTAACATCATGCTTAGGACCCGATTTATAAATAGGTGTTACGAAGCTCGACTTCCAATATTCCGGGAAATGACCCGATCCAACCGATACATTGAAGAGCGAACATAAGGGTGCAGAAAGCGAGCTCACGTACCGCTTTAAAATTAAAATAATCGCAGGTATATCTTCTCCTGATTCTTCCTCTTCTTCGTCTTCCTTTTGTTGGATATTCATGAATTGTTCATCTGTAACTGAGTCATTGGTCTCTTCATTAAAATCACAGGAATTTTCGTCCATTTTACTCAACTGGACATTTGAGCAAGACTGACCTTGACAAATTGGTAGGTACACGCTGGAGAATACAGCAACCATCGACTTTTTTTACAGTCACATTTTCCACTATAAGAATAGTGTTGAGGCGGTTTTCTGGAGCCGGGAGCGGGAGGGAGTAAAGTTTGAATCGGTTTTATTATTATATTATACACTGCGCTAAAAAATTAACGCACATTCTGAAAATCTCAATTTTAATGAAAGTTAACTCTACATTGACTTTATAACTTATTTTTTATGTTCTCTCGGGAAGGTTTTGAACGAAACAAGACACATTAAAAATTCAGGATTTCACCGAATCTTAAGTGAAAGAAGAGAAATGAACAATTTTCAAAATACTGAAATGCTGATAAGTGATTTAATACTTGGTATTTCCACCCCTTGCGTTAATTACAGCTCGGCAACGACAGTTCATACTCAGAATGAGTGATCTCAAAATGTTCTGACCTAATCCTTCCCAGATTTCTCCGAGTTGGATTCCTAGATCATTAAGAGTAGCTGTTCCTTATATACTCATCAGCATTCATAGCTCCATTATCAACGACCACTAGGTCGTACCATAATCGATCTTCCCCCGAAACCGTAGTATTCAGGAAATTGCACTGAGCATATCTTTCATGTTGACGTCTGTATACAAGGGAACGTCGATCACAAGAGTAGAGGCAGAATCTAGACTCATCTGTGAAAATAACTCTTTCCCAATCGGCCTCTTCCCAATGGATATGCTCTCTCGCAAAATCCAAACGCGCCCTTCGATGGCTGGGGGCCTCTTGCCGCGACACGAGGCCTTAAATCATATTCTCTGAGGCGATTTCATATTGTATGAGTGCTAATTCGCACCCCATGAGTTTGCTCAAGCTGATTTTGAAGGAGGCGAGCGGTTGCAAACCGTTGTCTCAACGAAGAAACTCTCAAGTAACGTTCTTGAATGGCAGTTGTTACCCGCGGTCTACCCTGTCCTGGTCTTCGGACATTCATACTTGTCTCCCTGAATCGCTTCAACATTCTGGACACACTTGTATGGGAAACTCCAAACCTTTCTGCAATTCTTGTGTATGTCCACCCTTCTTATCGCAAAACTACCGCTTGGGCCCATTCCTCTTGGGTCAAATTCGCTTTGCATAGCGATCGAGTGTAGAAAATCAAACGAAAGAAAAACTATTGATCACTAGAATTGATCGAGAACAGCTGATTTTAGAATGGAGCCAATACATTCAAAATCTGATAATATCATCTTTTTTTATTCCTGCTGGGAAAAAACATCTGTATTGAAGAAAAACATTGAAAGTAGCATAATTCTGATAAAAATAATTATCATTGAGAACACCTTCAGTTGTAGAATAAATTTGAGATTTCCATAATATGCGTTAATTTTTTTGCGCAGTGTATATCAATTGCCAACTCCAGATTTCTGGGTTCAGTTGCCTAGCGATGTTTGTACTCGATACAAGTGTTGAATAGCAGATGCCGATAAATTATGAGGCTTGTTATTTATTCCTCTCACATTCTACCTGGTGGGGTACATAGAATTATCGAAAAGGCAGGATTGAATATATTCGCGAACAATTGCTGCCTCAGCTTTCAGAGTTTTCAAACGCTTGTCTTTTTCGTCCAAGTGTTTTTGGTCAGTCCAGACTCGACTTAAAATATCTTTGTGGTTGTCAATAAAATGAATAAATGTTAATTTTCCAGGCTTCTTTCGAATAATAATTCTACTGTCATCAATTTCAATCGTATTTTTATAGTTCTATCATGTAAATCTCCATATTCACAAAGGTTCTTCAATTCATTCAACGAAATCTGGCTATGATAACTCGTTTTCATAAATTGAAAATTTTTCATCATCGCAGAGTTCACAGTTTAATCTTGTGAACGGCCAATTTTACGACCAGTATGAGGTTTCAAGAAAAATTTGTGATAACTGTCATGGTATTTTGCTTCAGCAGCGACTAAATCATACTCAAAAATTATACTTTCCAGAGCAGCCTTTGGAACATCATCAGAACGATCTTTAGCTAATTTCAAAAGGATTAATAATAATGTTTATTTCATCAGAAAATATAACATATACAGAAAAAATATCAGCCATCGTAAGGGAAACAGGATACAATCAAATCATGATAACAATGAAACAAACGGGAAAAAAAATACATTCTCGAAGGTGAACTCCCGCAGGATCCGACCTTGTGTAAGAATTTGAACAGGGTCCAAGTTTTCAGGCTTTGGTCACATTTCCGCAAAACTTACACTGACGACAGATCGAAAGCGTCTCACTCATTGGGCTATCAACTCGGCAAAGTATAGGTATTCTTCATTTGAAATGTGGAAAAATGGTAAGACTATTGGAAAATATGTTATCCGACAGAAGGTTCCGAGTTTTTGTCGATAATAACAGTAGTAATTTCGAAACTTTGAATAATGGTCTTCCACAAGGTTCAGTTTTAGCACCACTTCTATTCAATTTATATTTGTGTGACATTCCATCTACTTCTTCGGAGAAATTTATTTATGCTGATGATATTGCTCTGGCTTTTCATCATTCTAATTTTCAAACATTAGAAAGTACCCTTTCCGCAGATCTGGACATAATGAAAAATTATTTTTTGAAATGGCGTTTGTGCCCGAATGAAAATAAAACCGAAGTTTCGTGTTTTCATTTGAATAATCACCAGAAATATAGAAAATTGAGTGTAACTTTCGGTTCTTCTCCCTTAAAACATAATTTCAATCCTAGATACCTGGGAATCAAACTTGATTCCTCTCTAAATTTCAACGCCCATTTAGATGATCTGCATTTGAAACTTAAAACTCGAAACAATATTCTTCAGAAACTAGCTGGTTCCTCATGGGACGCTGATGCAACAATACTTCGAACAGCAGCGCTTGCTTTGGTTTATTCTGCTGCTGAATATTGTTGTCCTGTTTGGTTGAACAGTGTTCATGTAAAAAAAATTGATGCCCAACTAAATTTTTCTATGAGGATTATTACTGGTACTATCAAGTCTACACCTACTCCTTGGTTACCAGTCCTCTCAAATATTGTACCCCCCCATATTCGCAGAGAGACAACAGCTTTGAATTTTTGGAAAAAATTCAATTCCTTTCCAAATTCATTTCCCATACTCACCTATATTCCAGATAATAGGGTCCCCAGATTGAAGTCGCGTAAACCTTTTTGGTCAAATTTTCTGACTCATATGAATAGAAGCGACAAAGAAATGTGGCAATCTGAATGGAATGTATCCAATTTTTTCAATAAAGATCTTATTTCTGATCCTTCCATCAGAGTTCCTGGTTTTGACCTTCCCAGGAGAATATGGTCTGTTCTAAATCGCATTAGAACAGGCCATGGACGTTGCAATAGCATGCTCTTCCGATGGAATTCGGTTGAGAGTCCTAGTTGTGAGTGTGGGGAAAATGAGGAGACTATAGAACATCTTATAAATAGTTGTCCCATTTATAAATTTCAAGATGGTTTCGAGGCTATACATAAAGTAACGAATGCATTTCTAAAATGGGTGGTTAATTTCAAAATTATTTGATTCATTCTGAATATTCGGTTTCTTTTCTGCTTTTTTCTTTTTTCATTTCAGATTAAGAATCGTGAGCCGTTTTGGGAAGAATCTATCGACGGATAACATGAAGATGATCTCACACTGATGTCTTTCAAGATTTTTCCTGATATTTAATATTTTATGTTATTTTTTTTACGGGGTGGCAGGTTTTTTCGGCTGAGGTTTTTTTCCCTGGCTCTATAGTATCGTATGATACTAGTGATGATAGTATCGTATGATTCTATAGTATCATACGAAGAATGTTATGATACCCCGTTCTTTTTTTACCTCAGCTTAGGTACTTTTTGTTTCAACATTTATTGTATTATTTTAGCTCTCTATTTTCATAAGAATATATATATATATATGTCTATTATACTGGCTATGAAATGTCTTGATTGACCCAGGATCCAACTTTTTAATATTCTTCTTGAAGTCACTCATAATACCAGGCACTTTCAAAACTTGGGGGTACCATTGTAAACCCGAGGAGCCAGGAAGAGATGAGATCTCTGGCCTCTCGTTCCACTTGTGGACGGCAGCAGAATAAGTTGTCCTCTATTTCTTGTGTCATGAACATGCTCATTAAAACTTGCAGACCCTATGTTTTTCCTTTGGTGAACTGCAAGAGCTAAGAAAAACAACTGTCTCAAATCCATTACATTGGCAACTTTGAAAAGCTCGTCAGTTGAAAAGCGATAGGGTTTGTTGAAGATTACTTTCAAAATACATTTCTGAGTTATTTCTAGTTTCCTCAGATGAGTTTTCATAACTCCCCCCCAGCCAAGCAAGCCATATATGTTATATGAATATGTTAGCTCAGTCACGGTTTAAATTGTCCTTCGACGATGCTGTGCCTTTTATTTTCCACTTTCTTCATTGGCTCATACCATTGAGTATAAATATAATTATATTATATATCCATACTAGTTCATAATATTATAAATGTGAATGTCCGTTTGTTTGTTTGTTAGTGTGTTTGTTTGTCCTCTATGGACTCAGGAACTAGATGACCGATTTTGATGAAACTTTCACTATAATGTAGAGAAGTTTTTTTGGGAGGTTTTAATGTAGGGTTCATGCATATATAACGAAGAAATAACATGGTCAAAGACAATTTTGTAGTGCTCAGAAAGTTCTATGAAAAAGTCCGCGACGTCATATGTCTAACTGCCGAAGACAACCCAGGATAGCCATTTTTAACATTTTCAATTAAATCCAAAATAATGGTCAATTGAAGGAGGGCTTTTGACTGGCATGGAATGAATCAATATAAAAATGAATGTGACTGTTATCTGCGGCATTTATTCCTGATGAAAAATGCTTTTTACAGTATAGTTTTCTAATGGATACTTTGAAAGTTACAGTAGGTTGAACGAGTGTGAATTTGAGCAAGAAAATATTTAATCTATACGCTACATCGTTTTGTCATGTATATGTCGTAGTCTTTTTATAAACTCAGTCATGTTATAATACGCCTAGGCATTTTCAATTCGACTAGGCATATTGCAATATCATTGAAATAATGGACGATCTCACAATTTGACTGGCCATTCAAGGCGTATTATAATACGCCTGCATGGTTATTCGGCTTATTGTCAAAACTTAAAAGCGCGCGATTTCCCCAGATTCTGACTGAGGTTATACTCGTCGTATTGTAATTCGACTGAGGCTCTCTATCTGTTGTTGTTGTGACTTACTACTCTACTAATTTGCCCACTGAAATTGTCAAAACTTTAATACTGAAGACGATCTGGAAACAGTTCTAAATAACACTATATCTGAATATGCTTGCTTTGCAGATACATCACTAGAAAATAATAAATTATTATCAAGAAGTCCAGATAATGTCACAGATCTAAGCCAAAATAATGAAATAGTCGAGAACCAAAGAAAAAAATATGTAGAGGGCAAGAAAAGAGCTGCAGCAAAAATGTAAGAAATTGAAACCTCTCGAGGCTGATCAAAGAGTAGCTATTGAAGTTCCTATAGTAGATAGAGGACCTCTGGATTCCAAAAATTTCACAAAAACCATAGTAAAAATCTCCAATGATGTTTACCACATTGGTACCATGGTCTGTCAAACATCTCGAGAGATGAAATTACTGATTGCCAAAGATATAAGAATATTGATATTCCAGATAATAAAGTAATTTCCCTAAGAGAAGCTTTAAGATTATTCGCAAAATTCGAAGGACAGGGATTCAAAACATGTTCTTGCAAACCAAGCAAGTCACAGTATCGTAATAATTAAGGTTTATGTTTTAATTCCCATATTAAATGCACAAGTGAATGTCATAAGAGTAATCCATGTTGTAATTAATAATCCAAATCTAAAATTATCTATTTATTTTTGTCTCTTAATCGATTTCCATATTCTGCCTGATACACTTCCAGACGTATCATAATACGACGTATTTCATACAGTCAAATTCTAAAAACAATCGCGTACAGGTTCTTTCGAACAAAAAGACTAAGAAGGCGTCAAGCGTATTATAATACGTCTGAAAATATCAGTCATATTGTCAGATTTTCACTTGCTTCGGTTGTATTACAATACGCCTAGTCATATTGAAAAAGCCTAGGCTTATTATAATAAGACTGATATTACAATGAGCCTGCGACATATACACGTGCTGTCTCTCCTTCGATACGAGGTTATGAATGTGGGGTTGCGGACCTATCAGTACCGTTTTAAATTGAAATATATTAATACTCAATGCTCATACTCAGTAAACTCATTACCTCTCTCAGGTCGTCCTGATTAGTGGCTTATATATGTGCATATCATGTATGTATGTATGTATTTCCATGCATTCTGGGTTTCTGTGAAACCCCTCAGAAGCTACTTAAAGCTTGTGCGAGTTAGAATGATGGGTGTGTTCTGTGTAG
The DNA here is from genome assembly GCA_038502775.1 of Hippodamia convergens. Lineage (NCBI taxonomy): Eukaryota > Metazoa > Arthropoda > Insecta > Coleoptera > Coccinellidae > Hippodamia > Hippodamia convergens. The sequence continues at coordinate 80,249 of JAVSIQ010000080.1, read as the reverse complement.
GCTTTGTTACTGTGTCCCGACGCCACCTTAGGCACAACACTGTTAATTGTTTACCCAACAGTGAATGGTTCGGCGAGTTCTCCATACCAGAAAATTTCTTCCCTGGCGGAGTCTTGAACCCCGACTTGCCGGGTCGGAGTCCAGAGCCATATCCACTAGGCTACACACACATGTATAAAGTGACTGATAGAATCGCGATATCTTAGGGTTGATAACTTTCAGGAAAAAAATGAAAGGAATTATTTTTGTAGAGAATGTAAAGATCTTCAACTTTTGTTCCAAGTTTCTTCGATAAAACTTTCTGTTTTCGGGAAACTCCTAAAAGCTAAAAATATTACATAAATATTGTCACAGTTCAGGAATATTAGTTCCGAATTGTGACCGTGGACTGACGGAGATCCAGACTAAGAGTAAACCACCGAAATACTGCAATTTTCGAGAAGGGAATAGATGCATACCGGTTTCGGGGTTGTTACCCCGTGCGACGACAAACACTTTGTGACGAGTTGATTACGAATGCCCCTTAAGTCCTGGACAGGCGATGGAAAATATTCTATGATGGTCTGGTGGTACAATCGTTTCAAACGTAGTACACTAATATGTCCCAAATTAGTAGAGACTGCACTGTATCTCAGCTATCATTGAAGATAGAGACATGCGGTTTTCGCGGCCCCTTTTTTGTAAAACTTTTAAATCCACAAACAAAAATATTCCTCCACCTTTTGTTTCTGGAATACAGGGCGAAAATAAAAATATGCACATTTGGAAATGTTATTATTTCTCGGGCCCTGTATAAGATGGAAAAAATTTAAAACTGCTTATAATAGATATTCTTACGTTGAAATGGCGTAGTTTGAATTTTTTTCAGAGCATTGTTTTTGAGATTGAGCACTAACTTGGAATTTTTCAAATGGAACATCCTGTATATCTAAACGTCAAAATTTTGCATTTTTCATAAGTGTTGATGTATCATCTCTAATTAGTATATATAAAAATGAATTGCTGTGTGTTAGGTGCGCTAAAACTTGAAAACGACTGGACCAATTTGGCTAATTTTGGTCTTGACTTATTCGTGGAATTCCATGGAAGGATTAAATATGGAAATGCAAGGTATTTAATATGGTTTTTCCTTAGAAATAGAGGTGTTCGCATTGATTTTAGATGATTTTTGACATTTAAACATCGATGTTTTCATAGTATATTCTAAAACAAGTTGCAGAATGAGCTTCTATTACAACACGAATGCGAAATTCGAAAGCATGAGTGTTGGAAATTACCTTCTGCAACGAATTTTAGACGATATTTTCTCTATTTCAGTAATGTTTTGTGGAAAACTCCCGAAATTCAAATAAAAATTCAGATTAGTGACTTTTGTCACTAATGAAATTTGACAGATTGCGGAATTTGAATGGATTTGATTCGAAAATTGAGTGGATCGGAGGTCAGTACTAACAACAACAAAACGAAAAACAATGCCGTAATGAGTTTCATTGCAACACTACTTTTATTACTGTAATGAACTCATTACGATACTTAAATAGACAAAATTGATTAGCATTATTTATAATATCGTTACATCTTTTTCTCGATTTCAATAATTTTTTGAAGTGAGGACGACGCAAAGTTTGAAAACACACCAATGTTATCAATTATTAATGAATATTAATTAACTAATAATTCGATTAACATCATGTTCTGTTATCTTTTCATTATCGGCTTCGGTGAACATTCGTGAAAATGACATTGCAAGTTACGTCCTCTTTTTGCAGTTGATCTTTTGTGATTGTTGTTTCTTTGTGTGCTCGAAACAACACTTGAAGATAGAAGGGCAAACTGAACAACCAGTCTTAACTCCACAGTTTGCCGTGAGGTGTAATGATCAAACGTTTGGTGAATGATAATTTTATTCATTACAAGCTAAGCTTATATACTATTCTAAATTAAACAATATTCCAACATTCGTCACAGGTAACCCACTTACTACCTTGGAGTCAGCGTTTTCCGCTCGATGGCACGAGAATTTAGCGTTGAATTTATTGGAATTTTCCATCGAGAATTATTCGATGAATATAAATATGAATAATTTGAAAAAATGTTCGAATTTTGAACAGTGATAGATAATTACTCGGATACTTAAGTGTGAATATTGTAAGGCGTTGAAATACAGTGGTGAATCTACTGGATATGTCGTGCTGAAGGCAAAGAATAATTGCCACAATTGGTCCCATCGCCAGATCCCTTACGTTAATTAGTTTCTGGGATAGGAAATTTATTTTAATTTTTTTATTTATTCAATGAACGGTACAACAACTTTACAAAAAAATTAAGGCGCTCGATAATCCGGCACTCGCCAATCCGGCACGCCCGGTAATCCGGTACTTTGGGATTCAGGTAACCCGCTCTATAATCCGACATTTTATACAGCTGAACGCCGGTCTACCGAGCGGTTCGAGTATTTTCTCCCACTCGGCAGTCCGGACCTAACCTCGACAGTGATGTCACGTATTTCTTTTCTCTTGTTTCACAGTATCCCTGGACAAAATAGCGGTCAAATTTTGCGAAAGCTGTATAGTGGTGAAAATCATATGAAGTTAGTTTTCTTTTCCTGTACAAATTCGATAATCCGGCAAGAAGGGAAAAAATCTGGTGCCGGATTATCGAGCGCCTACTGTAAAAACTAAAAACCTTAAAATTATGAATTAGTTTTAGAAATCATAACATTATACACATCTAGATCACGAAGTAATTAGACGCCTCAGATCTCCTCTCAATATCGAGACCGAGCGTTGAAATATATATCGACACCCAAGGAATCCACGACATTGGTGTTCGAAACTGATTCTTTCACATGACACAGTTTGGCGCAACACATACTGTACAGGATAATTTCAAGCCCACTTTCAAGGTATTAAACCATAATAGTTTATTATAATATTAAGGTTTATATTAAAACCAGCTGACCCAGCAGACTTCGTACTGCCTCAATTGATAAATGAAAAAGCAGATTATTTTTATACAGATTGAGGTATATCATGTTTTGTCATAAATTTAATGTAACTATCAGGGAGGACCACCGAAGTAAAGAAAGTTAACCGTCACTCGCAAATATAAAAAGATGAACTCTTCGCCTAAGCGCGCACTTGCGATTTCTTGCCGCCTGACTGAATAATCGCAATCGTCAAGAAAAAAATTCGAAAATGTTTCATGCGCGCACTTGCGACTAATAAATCGCAACTACATTCAGTAATATCATGGATTTTCCTGAAAACCTATTGCGTTGAAGCTCTACTATCACGAGCCAAATAATATTAACAATAGGACCTTATAAAGTCCCCCAAGAAAAAAAAGAATTCACACTCACCCAAAGAAGTTCGGACTTCGGCAGCAACTGAATTGCGATTGAAATGTCGCAAGTGTGACTCATTCTGATTTGGGACAATCGCGTGGCTTCAAAAATGCGACTATTTAGTCGCGGCGATTATTTAGTCGCATGTGCCTGCATTCCCATTTAAATGTAGGAATGTGTTTCATTTTTGCGACTAAACGATCGCGCGACAGAAAATCGCATGTGCGCTGGTACCCTTTGTCATACGAGGAATCGATCGACACGCTGTTTGTTTATAGACACTATTAATTGCTCAAAAGCAGTTGAATAATGGATACATTATTGAATAGGAGTAGATAAATATAGGTTTAAGTCACATGGCTTTTAAAAAAAGCAATAATTAAATGTGTGCGACATTGAGGGTATATAAAATCAGAATGAGCGTACCCTCCTTCGAGAGCGACCGGGGAGAAAACTGGACGTATATCGCCAAGGTGGTTTTTCTGGAACTTTTCCCCTTTGCGTGATTTAGAGGCGATGTTTGTATTGAATGAAATAATAAGGCAGGAATAATAATTGGGCCAAAAGAAGCGCACTTACCTTGGTGGTATCCTGTAGAAGGTGGAAGAGGGCCCTCTGAGCTGCCAGTTGTAGCGTGGAATTTCCCAGTTTCTTCCCAGAGATAACTAGACCGTTGGAAATCCAGAAATATTGAAAGTACGAGAAACAGCGTGAAAATCGTTCGAAAAATGTGTCACCCACGGATGCGTGAATTCAACTGACTTCTTATCGGAAGAATTCTCTTCAGTCGGAAAACATATGGAGTGCGATTCTGTTTATCGCCCTCACTGCCAATAATGTGAAAAATGCAAACCCATAGATCACGCAATATAAAAAAAACAAATAAAATTCCAATTTGATGAATTTTAAACATACTCCCCCCCCCACAAAGACACGCTGAACACGTGGCCTAAAAAAAAAAATGCTACCACCATACCCCTTGACAGATATGGTGAATCAAAGAAGAAAAAAAGAAAAAAAAACGAGCGCTAAAATGGTGAAGTATGAAGTTAATCAACCAGAAAATTTGCGTAAAAAAAAAAAAAAAAATTATAAGAAATAGAAGCGAGACTAATTGAAACCAACGTTTTCAAGCTTCAACCGGTAAGGGACATAACTTGACTAAAGGTCTGGTTATGGTACCTCGCTGCACCTTGACAGTGGCCACTCTTACAATTTTATCAATACCGGGATGGACTTGCAAGATTCGTCCCATCTCCCACTTCAAAGGGGGTGCATTATCGTTTTTAATAAGTACTAAAGTCCCTATGATGGGTGCGTCAGTATCATTTAACCATTTACTCCTTTGTTGGAGTGTATGCAGATATTCGCGTTTCCATCTTTGCCAGAAATCTTGTTGCAATCGCTGAATTAATTGCCATCTTTTGAGACGAGATATAGGGACATCAGTAACGTCCTGATCTGGTATAGCGTGCAATGGCTCGAGTGTTAAAAAATGACCTGCTGTCAAAACTGACAGATCATTGACGTCAGAACTCATTGGAGTCAAAGGTCGCGAGTTCAAAACCGCTTCGATCTGAACCAAGACCGTATAAAATTCCTCATATGTAAGGATTTGTTCGCCTATAACCCGTTTCAGATGAGTTTTCACGGATTTTATACCTGCTTCCCACAACCCCCCAAGGTGAGGGGCATTTCCTGGTAGGAAATGATGTTCAATATTGTCAGCGCCCGCAACGCTTTCCAACATGTTACGAATTTCTTTGCGAGATCCTACGAAGTTAGTACCCTGATCCGAGTAAAGGTGAGCGCACCTTCCTCGTCGCGAAACAAACCGTCTCAAACAAGCCATAAAGGCGTCAGTGCTCAGGTCAGATGCCAATTCCAAATGCAAGGCCTTAGTTGCCATGCATACAAATAGGCAAATATATGCTTTGCATGTTTTGGCACCTCTGTATCTATTCATATAAATTGAAAAGGGACCTCCATAATCAACGCCTGAGTGTAAAAACGGCTTAACTTGCGATATACGAGGCAATGGTAGATTACCCATTTTTGGTTGCCAAGGAACGGGATTGGTTTTCCAGCATTTCATACAAGTCGACAACACCGATCTTATTGCTCGACGAGCGGCCAAAATCCAAAACTTTTGAGATATCAAGAATTGCGTTGTTTGTCTACCGGCGTGCATATTCTTGATATGGTAAAACTCTATTAATAACTGAACCAAACGTCCTTTTCTGGGAAGCAAAATAGGATGCTTTCTATCGTAAGAAAGATCAGAGTATGTCAATCTTCCACCTACCCGTATTATGTTTTCTTCATCGAAGAAAATATTTAATTTTCGAAGAGGTTTTGAAAACTTATTGTCAGAAATTTCCGATTCAAAGGCAACAGACTGAGTGCGCTTAATCAAAATTTTCAGAGCGTTGTTTAATTCAAATGAGGTAAAAAACCCGACACGTTTTCGAAGGGGATTCCTACAATTGAAAATGAAGCGTGAAATGATCAGAATAATATGCTGAAGGCGAGAAAACGATGATATATTATTCATCAAATCATCCAAGATATTTGATTCCCGGATCGCAAATAAAACATTTTTCCGTTCTTCCTCACTAGTTTGTAAATCAACCCCAACTGACTCCCAACTAGCTTCTTGTAAAAATGCAGGACCCCGAAACCAAATTTCACAATTTAAGAGTTCCGATGGATAGAGTCCACGAGATGCCGCGTCTGCGGGATTATGTTGAGATTTCACGTAACTCCAACAGGAACAATCTACATTTTCCTGAATGTATGCAACACGATTGGCCACAAAAGTTTGCCACCGATTCGGATTTGCGTTTAACCAAGCAAGAACTATCTGTGAATCAGTATATGCGTGAAGGCTACGAATCTGTATTTTATTTTTTAAAACAGACTGAACCCAACAAACTACTTTTGTAAGTAAAACGGCTCCGCAAAGCTCCATCCGAGCTATAGAAATCTTTTTTGAGCAAGAAGCTACCTTTGATTTTGCGCACAAAAGAAAAGTGTTGATCTTATCAGCTTTCATCACTCTAAGATAAACCGCAGTACCATAACCGCGTTCCGAGGCGTCAGTGAAGGCATGCAATTCAATTACATTATCGGCGTCAAAATCGAAATAGCGAGGAATTTTAACTGAGGACAACAAACGTAATTCCTCTTTGAATTTCAGCCAAATTCTAGAAATTTCCTGATCTGGGGTCTCGTCCCAGTCGAGGCCTAAAAGCCATAACTTTTGTATTAGGTACTTACACAAAAATGTAACAGGCGCCAGAAATCCCGAAGGATCGAAAATTCTCGCTAACTCGGAGAGAAGATTTCGCTTAGTAATAGGGCGGTCAATTGGATTGACATTATAGAAGAAACAATCACTAATTGAATCCCAGTGAAGACCCAAAATTTTAATGGAAGCGTTTTGTTGTAACTCGAAAGGCATAGGATTAAATGATATCGAATCTTCTGCTAAATCTTCTAATAATCTTGGCTCGTTACTCGCCCATTTGCGCAATTCAAAACCCCCTTTTGCCAGCAATGCGATGAGTTCGTCGCGTAAATTCTTCGCTTCATGTAAAGAATCACCTCCGCTGCATATATCATCAATATACGTATCCTCCACTAGGGTGGTCGAAGCCAAAGGAAAAGAGTCCTTTTCATCTATCGCGAGTTGTCGTAAGGTCCGCAACGCAAGGTAAGGCGCACAATTCAATCCAAAAGTCACCGTATTTATTCGTAAATCCATTAACTTATCTGAGGATGAAAAGCGGAAAATAAGACGTTGATAATCTCTGAATTCAGGAGCCACCAAAATTTGTCGGTACATCTGCTTAATATCCGCGGTAAAACAAATTTTGTTCAATCGAAAACGAATCAAAATGGACGATATATCTGTTTGAAGCTTTGGACCAACATGAAGAAAATCATTCAAGGTCATCGAATTATTGGAAATTTTTGCAGAAGCGTTGAATACAACTCTAAGTTTAGTACTCGATTTATCAGGTCGTAACACGGCATGATGGGGTAAATAAAAGCTATTCATAGTCTCCGCAGGTTCGACAATTTCCATATGAGACAAAGTTAAGTATTCCCTTATCACAGAACAATACTCTTCATATAGCTGGGGACTTCTCAACAAACGACGTTCAAGACTCATGAATCGTTGCACGGCTAAATCCCGACTGTTAGGAAACAGAGGAAAGGTTTCCTTGAACGGCAGAGGTACAACATATCTACCTTCATGAGTTCTATAAAAATTATTTATAAAAATATCCTCGCAAATATCCGTCCCCGAACCTGCATCAAAAATTGGTACCGATTCTAAATCGAAAAATTTATTCATTGAATCATTCAGATCATTCAAACAATGTGTTTCGCAAATTAAAGAATGAACCGAGCGAGAAGAAACAGTATTGTTATAAATTTTTCCCATCAAAACATATCCGAAAACCGTGTTAAGTGCATCTGGACCACCGTTTTGACCTTGAATATGCTCACTCATCAAAATTCTCGAAAACACATCCGCACCTAAAAGAACGTCGATATCTCCGGGATGATAATATTTGCGATCTGCCAACTTTAAATTATTCAAATAATTCCACGATTGCGGAGGTAATCTGCGTGAAGGAAGCTTTTCGCATATCTTTGGAAGGATTGCGGCGTTTATAATAAATGTTGGATCGCTTAATCCAACCGGTTTCACAAAAATTTCCACATTACCTAAATTTTCTAATTGCGTTTGATTACCTATTCCGTTAATCACGGTATTACACGATGAACTACGAAGGTTCAGAGCGGAGAAACATTTCTGAGAAATTATCGAAATTTCCGAACCGGAATCCAAAACTGCGCGAAATTGTTTGAAATGTCCTTTTCCCGTTTGAATTTCAACTAGTGCAGTACATAACAAGACTTGAGGTCTCGATGAGACCGGGAAATTTCGAGCGCACATAACCATCCGTGTTGGGGACAGGCCGCGTCCGCCTCTCGGGGTTTCTGAAGTAGAAGCAGTGGCGTCGACCGTGTTACCTTCGCGGTCGAAGTGCAAAGTGGTGTGATGAGTTTTACTATTACATTTTCGGCAGGATGACGACGATTTACAATTCTTAAGGTCGTGAAAACTACTTAAACAGCTAAAGCATAAATGATGAGTTCTACAAAGAAGGTGCCGCTCTCTGGGCGATTTTTCTAAATATTTGTAACAATTATAAGTTGGATGATCTGACTGACATATAACACATTTAGGACTTCGCGATTTTGTTTGCGCCATAAAGGAGTTTCTTTTACGGTTATCATTGAGTGGCGTAGCTTTACTCGGTGAATTCCTTGCATACACTGTACTATTCAAACTGATCAAACCATTGCAGTATTCTTCTAAAAACTGGAATACCGTGGCATATGCGGGTATGGCCGTTGATCCATGTTCTCTTTCAAAAGCTCGGGATGTGTCAGGATCCAATCGCGAAAGTAACATATGTGTTAAAATAAAATCGCAGTGGACTGCGACGTTCATGGTTTTAAGACTTTCTAAATTAATGGCGAAAGTATCTAATAGTTTTCGTAATTGTGTAGGATTCTCAGATTTTAAGCTCGGAAAATTCTCTATTTCCAACCAATGTGCGCGAGCTTGCGCTCGAGGATTTGTGTAGCGCTTCACCAAGGTTTCGTAGGCGATCTGATAATTATCTGATGATGCGTTAAGCCTTTTAATCAAATCCAGAGGTGTACCTTCTAGAGATGATCGTAGATAATTGAACTTCTCTACTGGCGGAATGCTATTATTAGAATGCACTAAAGCATCAAACATATCCTTGAAACTGGGAAAATCACGAATATCACCGGAAAATTTGTTCAATTGAATTTTGGGCAATTTAACATGAGCTGTATCTGAATGATCTGATGCGTCGGACTGAGATTTAACTGTAGTGTTGAAAGGATCTTGGTGAAATAATGATGTGTAAATAGATCTGACATCATAATAACTTTCCAAAAATGCAACCTTAATAGCGTCTTCCTCTACTAAATTATAATCTTTGTCAGTTGCCAAAGCTCCCAAAAGAGCATTATGATACTTAAAGAACTCATCTTTAATATCTTCGACAGAGGTATATCGTACCTTGAACTTAATAAAAAGACTTTTATCCTTCTGAGCATCGAGGGCTAACTGTTTGAGGGTGTTTATTTCGTTTAAAGAACTCTGTCTTAAGGCGGAGTTACGGCGTGTTTTATCGGACATTTTAAAAAAATCAATTGCGTATATAAGAGAGCCAATATCAAGTGAGGAAAATAGAGAATGTGCGCCTATGGGCTAGCATATAAATACTCGATATCAGAATAGCGACCAGATGGAGCGTGAAAAAGTACGTGCGACAAAGCGTTTTTTATGAATGTGATATATTTTATCTGGTTGATTATCTTCGAGATTTATGAAGGAAATCAAGAAAACTTCAAAATTGAATTTTCCTTTGCGGAAAATTTTCCCAAAATATTCGTATAATTAGAATATATAATTTGAACTTGCACGAATAAAGCAGTTCGCGAACTTTGTAAAGTTAGACAACTGAAGAAAAAAAATATCTCCCTTTTTTTTTGAAAATTACCAAAATTTTTAAGAAAATTCCAGAAAAACCCAGTACTTCATCCGGCCCGAAGGACCATGTGCGACATTGAGGGTATATAAAATCAGAATGAGCGTACCCTCCTTCGAGAGCGACCGGGGAGAAAACTGGACGTATATCGCCAAGGTGGTTTTTCTGGAACTTTTCCCCTTTGCGTGATTTAGAGGCGATGTTTGTATTGAATGAAATAATAAGGCAGGAATAATAATTGGGCCAAAAGAAGCGCACTTACCTTGGTGGTATCCTGTAGAAGGTGGAAGAGGGCCCTCTGAGCTGCCAGTTGTAGCGTGGAATTTCCCAGTTTCTTCCCAGAGATAACTAGACCGTTGGAAATCCAGAAATATTGAAAGTACGAGAAACAGCGTGAAAATCGTTCGAAAAATGTGTCACCCACGGATGCGTGAATTCAACTGACTTCTTATCGGAAGAATTCTCTTCAGTCGGAAAACATATGGAGTGCGATTCTGTTTATCGCCCTCACTGCCAATAATGTGAAAAATGCAAACCCATAGATCACGCAATATAAAAAAAACAAATAAAATTCCAATTTGATGAATTTTAAACAAAATGCATGTGTGAAAGAATTCATGGTTTACCATCTAAAAAACAAACATAGATAGTGATATTTTTTTAACCAAAATTTATTGAAGGTTAGGTTGTGATACATAAAAAATGCAAAAATTTGGCGTTAAAATATACAGGGGGTTCCATATGAAGAATTCCAAGTTTGTGCTCAATCTCAAAAACGATGCTCGGAACAAAATTTTGAACTACGCCACTGACTCCTACTCCTGAAGATTAACTATAAGACTTATTTCGTCATTTGTCATCGTAACTAATGAAATTAACTTCACACATAATTCCAATTTTTTCATAATGTAATTTGCATCAATGGTATCAGTGTTCATGCTACACCTCTAACACTTACCAACATAATCTTTTCCATCGCCTGTCCAGGACTTATGCTAGGCTAGACAGAACCGCCTGTCATTGCACCGGCTTACTTCAAATCCCTCTGACGAACACATGAATAAATTTCAGCCTCAAATATAGAAAAAAGTTCATTTTTGTTCATATTTTACACACTTTTCGAGTCTCCTGGCAGGTACTTGTGCTCGTCGAAATCGCCTGTCATTTTTTTTAAGTTTACAATGAATGAACAAAATCGTATGAACGTTTCAAGCTTACAGCAACAAGTTCATTTTTTATTTTTTTACACTTTCAAAAATAAGAAGGTTGATGACTTGCAGGGGTGAGGGGTGCCAGGTGATGGTTTCCGTCCTCAGCATGCTATGGACTATCACTGTAAGAATTTCTAGCCTTACAGACAAACCGTTATTTGCAGGGTTCATCAGTGAACTTATGATTTTATATCGTGTGATCAATCAGTAATCTATAGTTTTTTGCAGGTTGGAATTCCTTTGGGATTAGTTATGTTCCAAAGCATAGGAGAACGTCTCAATAAATTTGCTTCAGTTGTAATACGCCAAATCAAAAAACACCTCAATTGTGTTAAAGTAGAGGCAACAGAAATGAATCTCATGTTTGCTACTGGGATGCTTTCCTCAATAATAATCACAACTGGAGCAGCAGTTTTTTCCAGATATGAGGGTTGGACTTATTTCGATAGTTTCTATTATTGCTTTGTAACTTTGACTACAATCGGATTCGGAGATTATGTTGCTTTACAGGTGATTTTTTTTCTTCAGTAATGCGTTAGTAATCAGTATTTATATTTCCAGAATGATAATGCATTGAAGGATAAACCAGGTTATGTTGCATTGAGCTTAGTATTCATACTATTCGGGTTGGCAGTTGTTGCTGCAAGTATTAATCTGCTTGTTCTACGCTTCATGACAATGTAAGTAAGGAAAATCTATCATAGTCTCTTATTCGTGTATATGATGTGTTACTTTCTTTATATCCCTTCTGATTATTTCATGCCTTTTTACTATCTCAATATTCTTTATTCATGGGAGCACGTTCGTTTCTTGAACAACACATAATTATCAATTATTATTATTAATTATTTTATAATAAGAACCGACACTACGTCTTTAAACATCAGGAAAAAATGATACATGATGGGAATATTAAAATTTAAAAAAAATCACATACGTGTTAAAACCAAATTAAGCAACAGGTAAGCGAAATCTGTGCAAATCGAGTTTGTTTTTAAAAGTGTTCACAAACCACTACAGCAGGCAATCCATATGTGAATTATTGGCTAGGAAATCTTGCTATGAATTTTTTTCGTATCAACTGGAATATACTGGGTGTCCTAAGTTCTAATGCCTATTAGGACTTTTCTGGAGAACTCGACATATTCGAATACTGAAAGTTCGGTTTCTGATATTGTTCGACATTCTCTATTGATCTAAAATATTCTTGAACACTGTGCACTTCTGGTTATACAATGCGAGTGGTAATAAATTTGTTGTATTCTCAACATCCTGGGGCCCGTAACACAAATCCTACAAGTGTAACTACAAGTTACAAGTGATCCTATTGTTTCCAGTACGTGTTCCCAGTACGGGAATTCTCATATCACAAGTATGCATTTACCTAGCTTGGAAGGTAGGTGAAACATTATCTAGACTTGTTGAAAATTCCGTATCATAATTGTACAAGAGTAAACTTTGTGCTGCAGAAAACGTTTACATATGTAGAGATTTTTCCTTAATCACTGGTGCCGTACTGGTCAGGGACGGGCCCAAGGGGGGGGATGGGGGGGGATGATCCCCCCCCAATGTTGAACGAAGTTGGCAAATTTTCAAACTAGTTGGAAGATTTTCAAGGTAGTTGGAAAAATTTCGAAGCAGTTGGAAAAATTTCAAAGCAGTTGTAAAAAATTTCAAAAGAGTTGTAAAAATTCCAAAGTAGTTGGCAAAATTTCAAAGCATTGGAAAAAAATTCCAAAACAGTTGGCGAAACTCCAAAGCAGTTGTTAAAATTTCAAAGCAGTTGGTAAAATTTCCAAGCAGTTGAAATACATCATTCCAAGGAATCTGAATTAGAAAAAACAAGTTTGCAATCAGTACTTGACAATATATGTATAGACGGCAATAAATTGTATTCAACCCAAGAGATGCGGCCTCAAGAAGTAAGCACCCAGTTGTAAATTTTTCAGTTACGTCGCATAGACTGTGTCATAAAAAAACCATCTGGTATCATAAATTTAAGCTGTAACTTTCAGATAAACAGAATCACCATTAGGTACGCTCTTCGTACATATATTGTGTTATAGTTTTGCGAATAAACAATATGTGTACAGGGTATCCCAAATTGCTTGATTTTGGCTGGTTCAGGTACTTCTGGACAATATAGGTAAAAACGTTGAAAGGAGGCCTGGACTCGATTTCCGTGAAAATACTAGTAGTGAAAACCGTTTCACGATATCTTCATTAGTTTCGAAGATATAATAAAATTTCGAAATTTTTTCTATTTTGAAGATGTGCCATAACTTCTCCATTTTCGAAAATATCTGAAAAAGATAAAAACTTTCAACAACAATTTTTTCATCCGGAATAAGACATGATTTCAAATTTTCTTCATCTTTGAATTTTTTTAATGACAAAAGATGAAAAAAAATGCGTTCGTATTTGAAATTGAAAAATGGTTTTTTTTCACGAGAAGAAAAAAATTGAATATAGTTCCTTATTTCCGGTGGAAAAGCGCTTCTAGAAATTTCATATCGTGTTCAGACATTTTCGTAAACAGAAAAGTTAGGGCACATTTTCGAAATTGATTATTTTTTGCAAAATAAAAAAAAACTAAGATATCGTGAAACGGTTTTCACTAATGGTGTTTTCACGAAAATCAAGCCATCTGGTCCAGAAATACCTAAAACAGTCAAAATCAAGCAATTTGGGATACCCTGTACATAAATTTAAATAATGAACCAAAAAAGATTCAAAGTAAAGTTTGAATTATGTGGTGCCTTATAAAAAATTTTTAAAAAATTTATGAACAGAAAATGCACGAAGGAAAAGAAGTGTGATAGAAAATTTTGGGTGGTGACCACAGAATATCGGAAGTCACAACAACAATCTTTCAAAACACCAAATATATCCTCAATTCCAAACACTAATTGCAATAAACGCCGCAAAAGAGTTCGAAATCGGCAACTCAAATTAGGAAATTTTGTTCAAAATTGTTTCTTCAATATGAGTGATTTTGGTCAAAACCATTTCCCTACCAAATCAGGAATCTGTTTTTTTTAAAGAAAGATCTTGATTTATGACACACACTTAGACACACTTTTTCTGTGTAAACTAGGGAGTTATTTTGCTTTTTTTTATTTCATAAAATCGGTAAGCAAAAGTAATGCTTATTTTTTATCAAACGAAATATATTTTCTGAAAACTTTGTTCCCATTATTCTGTGAAATGGATCTATGTTAGGGATGAGCAGTTTCAATATTTTGAATCTCATCAAAGTGGTAAGTAATTAACTTTAATTTTTCATCTACCCAACATTCAATCATGTATATTTCTTCAATTTATGGAATCTGTTTTTTTGTGAAAAATATTTTGTTTTATGATGCTTGAAATTTTTAGATACACCAAATAATGAAACTGAACTAAATTAAAGAATGAAACAAAAAGTGTGTCTCAAAGTTTCGAACATATTTCAAAGTAGTCCTCACAAAAAAAAACGATTCCATAAAATAAAGAATCAACGATTATTTCTCATCACTTTGATTCCCAATATTTACTACTTCCACGGCATGGAAAGAATAGATTTTTCAGAAAAAATATTTTCTCTGATGAAAATGAGCCGTGCCTTCGCTCCCAGATTTTGAATTTTTTTACCGAAACAAATATTATACCGAAATGTATATAACGAATTCCTGTCAATTCAATTTCGAGTTGGAAAATTTTCGATGGATTTCCCCCCCCCCCCCCCAAATATTTCGTTTCGGCCCGTCCCTGGTACTGGTCGTTTTGAGTTGGACTTGTAGCTACAGGTAGATTCTACACTTGTACGGTTTGTGTTACGGGCCCCTAGGCGTAAACCGTTCTCATAACATCACAGTAGATGAATATCGAAAGGTCATGCATCTTTTGAATTTCAGAAATATCATCACTGGTGTTACAAATTTTGTGTCGAATACTGTGGTCGAAATCGGCCACAACTTCTTCTGTTTATATCAGCTAATCATGTCATAAACAGAAGAGAAAAAAACCCCTTTGTTAAATAACGCATGGTTGCCGATCTTAAAAAAAACCAAGATCAAGCCGATAAGGAGCGGGAGCGATGGGCCAATCAGCATCGCGCACCTAAACTCACGACCTTTTTCCGCCATTAAACGGGGTGTAGATAACACGCCAGTGTCAGAAATTCAACCTTTGAGGTACAATCTCGGACCAAGAATGCTCTGAAGATACCTATCGAAGTTGTAGGTGAAACGTTAGGTGAAATAATTCTTAATGGACCACGCCCCATAAGCTCGAAAGATTATCTCAATATCAGAATCTGAATTCACGGATTTCAAATAAGTATATCCAGTTCTGCAGAAACGTCTATATAATAGACCCTCGATCTTGGGAAATCCTGTATATGCCACTAGAAACGAGAAAACTGCGAGGACTACTCAATAGCAAAATTTCCCAGCCAATAGAATTTTGCACATTTGAATAGGTTTGCCTGCTATAATGGTTTGTGAACACTAAAAAACAAACTCGATCTGCATAGATCTGGCTTACTTGTTGCCTAATTTTGTGTTTAATCGTATGTGATACTGTACACAGGTGAATTAAGATGTAAGGTTGACACCCACCATTCCTTTGATAATGACCGGAAGCTGAATATCTCATTCGGTGAACTAGAAAAAGAGTTAAATTGAATTCACGCATATCAAGCTCAATTTGGACCTCCTCCATATCAGCCTTGAGCACTGAACATCATGCAGGACCAGCAAATTAAAGGATTGGTCTTTTTAAGTCCTATAAATGTTACTGCAGATCTGATTTAATCTTTCCAGGCCTCCTGATGAGGGTTCTGTGAGCCTATAAATAGAAGATGTTATTCATTTCGACGATCCTATTCTATGTATATATGTTTCAGAAATGTTTTCGGTATAGATTCCGTAAAAAAAGATTTTTTTGTGTGTTTCTTTTTCTGAATATAAATTTATTCTTCTTTGTCTTACTCTCTTTTTAATTTTTAATTGTGGACCAAGATATAGATTGTGGCCTCCATCAACAATATGATCGAAAGTCTCCATTTTTCTTTAACAAAAATGAATATCGGGGGAAGGGGGTTTATCCTTCGTAAGGATTGCCTTAATTTAAGTTCAATATTGGTAGTTCACTACCTGCCTGATATAATTAAATTATTCACCATTACCTAAATATTCGATTATTGAGAAATTATTCTCAGCGCCATGTTTGGTTTATGGTATCCCTTTTAACTGGGAAATCTACATCGAACTACATTAATCGATCTCTCGGTCATGCTACAGTTGGGTGATTCTCCGGAAACTGTGTCTTTTCAGCGGTACTTTTGATTTCAACAAAAAAGTTTACAAATGTTATTCAAATATGGATTTTTGTCATAATCAAAACCAAACTGTTCAACAAAAATTGAATAACACCTGAAATTCCTGCATTTCAGCTATTTTCAAAAAAAATATTTGGTCGAGGTAGTCCACGGGAATGATCAATGTTCCACGGGAATGATCTAAATGATGCTATCAGGATTCTGGATACGAAGTGATTCGAAACTTTCATAAGATTTCAATATAGTATACATATATATAAAAAAAAACAGAGTAGGTATTCTAGGAACCATAATATACAGGTTGTTTGTTCTCGGACGAGCCACCTCGTTATTTTCTTATCCCATAGTGATTGGAAAAATCACGTCGCATGATTTTGTTCGGGAGGATATCTTTTGATGAATATTGGAAGCTTGAACGAGCAACCCCCTAAGAGGGGGCCTTTCAACCCCCCAAAATTGAAAAGGGGAAAGGGGTTAAGTGATACTTCATTTGAAAGGTCTCTTCACTTCGGTGTATAATAACTTTGTTTTAAGGAACTATTTTAGCTAAGAATCAATTTACTAGCTCAAACTTTTGTGACCCAGCCTGAAAATTTGGACGAACTACGCCAACGAATTATGAATGTGTGTCATCAAACAACTCCAATTATGCTGAACCATGTTAAAGACGGTTCTGCTTCATATTTTTTTCCTGCCTTTTAACTACTTTTTAAACAACGCTATCTTTCTTTTTTTCCCTTTATCCTCAGTTGTTCCCTAGTTCGCTTCGAGCACGAACAATATTTCTTTTGAAAAAACTATGTTCATCATTATCCAGACATTATACTCATTCCCGTGCGAAATCCATAACACGGGAATGACATCCACGGGAATGACAAAAGTGATATTTTACTCTCGTGTTTCCAGAAAAACATATTTCATTTATGAGAAAACAGAATATTTTATGAATGTTTGCTATAATGAAATGATAATACAATGAATTTTTACAAAATTTTAATTTTTACCTGAAAAATTTTCCTCCACGGGAATGACTGCTAGGATGTTACACACCGATCTCAACACTTTCGCTAACTAGCAAAACTCTTCTGTTCAATCATATAAACACAACTGACGTTATAAACAATCGGAAATGACTTTCAGGCTCTTTTCAAACTACTGGGTAGGGGTTAACGCGTCAAATTCGAATCATTTGATGAAATTCATAATCTGCCACGGGAATGATCATTTTCGCCTGTGACAGATTTCTTTTTTCAAATGAAAGAAAAATTTTGACTATTTCTTTCGAACTAATGTGGCAAACTATAATACATGGTACAATATTCCAGTGAATGTATCTCATCTGGTTTTCGTTTCCTCAGGAATGTGAATTATGACCGTTCTCAAGTTCTTGAACCATTCAGTTACATACCACGGGAATGACAATTTTGAGATACTTATTTAAAAAAATAAAAATTTATGAATGAATGTTGAGTAAAGTCATATGAACCTGGAAGGAGAATGAAATCTCTAACATCAGATTGATACACAACATAAAAATTCCAATATTTTTAACTTTTATTGATGTGTAACCTGTTGGGACTCAGTTTCTGGAGAATCACCCAGTTATGTATGGCTTTCTTTCCTTGAATTGTGGATCTATTTTTATTGATGAACAACATGGTTTCCGAAGGAATCCATCAACCAAGGCAAATCCAAATCTTATAATATACACAAACGATTTATTGGAGTCCTTCGAATCTGAGCCTGAGATGCAGGTTGATGCAATATATCCGGACTTCTCTGAGGCCTTTGACAGGGTCAACTTGAACTTACTGATTTCTAAAATCGCTGCTTTGGTAATTTCTGGATCTCTGTTGATGTAGTTTCGCCAGTTCCTCTACTAGGTCTATAGTGAGGTGTATAAAGTTATATTCTAGAGAATTCAGAGTGTCTCCTGGTGTACCTCGGGGGTCTCATCCTCATCTTGGACCTTTCTTGTTCAAGCTAGTTATAATTTACCTGGTTGAAGCTGTAACTGGTGAATTTTTATTGTTTGCAGTCGACATGAAGATGTAGGTACTTTCCGATTCGATATTTGGGTGACTCCTTCCGGGGGTTGGCTCGGTTTTTGACCTGTGTTTGAAATTTGATAAAATCTTAATTTCAGGGAGCACATATATCGTATCGATAGGTGCTAAATTGATTGAGAGATTTACAGTAGTATTTTCGTGAGTTTATGTTTTCTACTAATATTTGTTATTATAATTGTTGTTTTCTTATGCTGTCACATTTTTGAGCTTCATGGAGTATACAACCGCCTGAAGCAAATTAGTATAATTGTGTTTATGATAATATTTTGTATTAGAGGAGTTTCCCATTCACCTGTAAATTTGTAGAGTTGAATAAATAAATAAGTAAATTCGTCGAGGCCGTCATAAAGACGCTAAATTTACAAATTATAGGTAACAAACTACAATGCACAAGCCTTAAGAATAAAGAATAATCTTGAGTCTTGAAGCTGAGTTTTTGTAAATACAGTTGACTTCCGATAATTCGAAGTTCAAGGGACCAGTAAAAAACTTCAAATTATCGAGAGGTTCGAAATATAGAGAGATTCATAGTATCAATGGAAATAATGAAATGGGTTGAAAGGGTGAAAGAGTGCATATAAAACATTTATTTGTTAGTCAAGAGAAGATTTTCGAATAATGACAAGCATTTGTACTTGTGATTCATACTTGTGTTGATATATAGGAAAAGAAAATTGGACAATTAATAGAATCTATTATCTATTGCACCGAGTAGTACGGTATTCTAACAAAGAATGAAAATCTCGATGTAATCCATCGTTGGATTACGCTGGGATTTGGACAAGTTGAAACTCGCAACTTCGAAATATAGAGAGTATAAAAAACTTCGAATTATGGAGTGTTTTTGTTCTTCTGGAGATTTGTTTTGCTTCGAATTACTGAGCGATTTAGCGAGTGTTTTTCAAGTGCCCAACAGTTACTTTGAATTATCGAATGTTTCGAATTATTGAGAGTCGACTGTACCTAACCGGAACAAATTTCAATTGAACGTTCAAAATATGTAACGAGTTTCAAAACATTTCAAGTATTTTCTTATTATTACTGAATTTAATTATCCAATGCGGAAAATATTCAACGTCGGGATCATTTCTGATTCTGCCGATTGAAATGGGTGTTGACGTGCAATATAAATATATAGTGATCTGTCATCAAATGTCGCACTTAGGGTCGGTTACACAAATTGATTGAAGCCACGGGGATTTTCTGAAATTTCAAAACAAGTGATTCGATTGGTTCGAATTTACGTAAGGTTTTTTAATCGCACAATCAAAGTTTTTATTTTATTCAGGCCTAGTCTAATTCTAACTATTTTCAGCTTCCTTATAATTTCTTTAATTGAAAATATTTGGCTACATTTAAATGTTGTTTTTTTTTTCACCTAGGAATGCTGAGGACATTCGCAGGGACGAACAAGATCTACAATCTTCATCTCATCACGTTCTTACCCTTGATGGTGAAGTTATGGCAGTGAACGGAAAGCTTCTAGCAGGTCACGCTTATATGGAAGAATCTGAATTTGATCGAATATCGGTCTGTTCATGTAATTGTTTAGGCTTAAATCACGGGGACCATCAAGAGCTTTTATTGAATACTAGCTATCACCCTTCTCACTCTATTTTATCAACTAATTTGAATGTAAAAAGAGCATCTGTATAACAACCATCAACAATTATTTCTAATATTATAATCATTAACTCTTGATGTTTAAAATGAAAGATTAATTGGAGTGTTGCTATTTGGATCTTTTCATGGTCTTCGCATGTAAGGTAGAATATACAATATCGCTACATCAGCAATTTCTCCAATTTTCAATAGTTTTCTTGTGGAGTTGCTTGGGTGAAGATGGTGGTAGGGGTCTTTCCTCTTACCATTGAAATACACTATTGTGATAAAAGTTTTTATCATTATATCCTCTAATTTCAGTCATATGTGTCGTTCACAACGGTAAGCGGGACATTGTGAGGTGATCGTTGTAAATAATTATAGTATTTGTTTTGCTCCTGAAAGTGTGAATTGAGGGAAGTGTTTTTGCACACTTAATCAATTATTAGAGATTGATTGGTTTGAAACATCGGCACGTAAGGGGTCTGTGACAACATTCAAAACCACAAGAGCCAGTTTTAAGAGAAAGGTAAAGAATAGTACGAGTTAATGTTGGTATTGTTAGACTTACAAAGAAGACCGATTTGGAGTTCGGTCTCGGCAATTATTGAAATAAGCTGCCTTAACCTTGCTCTGCAAATTTTGATAATTTTCCGTTGATACCTTCCGTTTGATGACGTGATCCTAAACCAATAGTTTGTATAGTGCGAAAACTTTTAAGCTATTTCACTTATCTAAAAGTATGCGCAGACTGACGCTACACTGCGGGAGCGTATGTGTATATTTGTTTTCATTTCGTTATTACTCGTTGATTCGTCATCATTTATTAGCAATTATAATATTTATTTAACTCCTTTCTTCATAATATTTATATTTTATTTTTCTGTTGATATTGTTTTATGGAATGCGGTTTGTTTCGAAAACGGTTGCCGTGGAAAACTTTATCATTTTTACTTTGCCCTCTCCCACCTGATAACAAAACGATAAACTGATGTCGCTTGCGCCTCATAGTTTTTCGAAAATTTTTATTTTGTCCCTCGAGAAAAAATTGTGCTGGTGCCCATGCAACGCAATTATATACACCCAGTAATTTCTTTGCTTGGGGAATTACTGACTCATCCCCATCACATCTGGAACTAAGGGCTTTGGCAATAATTGCGGTTCTATTCGAATTACGAAATACGAATACCGCTTTTTATTATTATTATTATTTATATAATAAGAGCCGAGACTACGTCTTTGGGGCTCAGAAAGACAAATAAAAGTGATACAGGTAGGTAGAACATGAAATTAAAATTTAAATAAAACAAGTAATTCAGATTCACTGAAGCATCCAATTATGCAAGAAATGAACGAAATTGGTCGAGTTTATTTTTGAATGAGTTCACACTGGCCGCACAAACCACATCAGCAGGCAAACCGTTCCGGATGTGAAAAATTCTATTAACCAGGAAACTTTGCCGTTGAGTTGTTCTGAAGTTTTCCCTCGTCAGCTTGTACATATACCCTTGCAAGTTGTTCGTGTTTCGGGTGAATAAGGATGTAAGGTTGACTCCCAATATGCCATTCATTGCTCGGAAGCTAAATATCAGATAACCTCTCATTCGGCGATCTTGAAAGGGTGTTAAATCCGTAGTCTTTCCTCATACTCCGGGCGGCTGGAACTATAGGGAAAGCGCGTAGCCCAACATTGCACTGCCTCCAACTGTTCGATGTCTGACTTGAGCACCGGACACCAGGCAGGACCAGCGAACTCAAGGATTGGTCTTATATAGGTCTTATAGATATTACTGCAGACAATGGGCGAACAGCCACGGAAACACTTTGACCATAAAAACGGGACTCCTTGCCTTTGACGTCACTCTATTCATGTTGGGACCAGCTCAGATCGGATGAGATGGTTAATCCTAGGTCTTCATGTGACTCCGTTGTATCAAGCTGGTGTCCATCGATAAAGTAATGGTGTCTGGGGTTCTGCTTGCCAATGTACAAGACCACGCATTTGTCGAGATTTAGTGGGATCAACCAATCCTTGGACCAGCTGAAAAGAGTATCCAGATCCGATTGAAGTAAGTCAGAATTCGTGAAGGGGTTATTGAAGAGCTTCGTGTCATCCGCAAACTGCAAGCAAGGAGATCTCAAACCACGAGGTAAATCGGTAGTATATATCAAGAAGAGGAGGGGACCTAAGGCTGTCTCCTGGGGCACACCGCTGGTCACAGGTCTAGATAGAGAGGAACAACCAGATACTCTTACAGAGAAACTCCTATCTCGCAGAAAAGCACCAAGCCACTTCAGCAAATCACCCTTTATGCCAGAGTGTCTGAGTTTGGCGAGGAGGAGTCCATGAGGATCTCGGTCGAACGCCTTTGAAAAATCTAGGTATACTATGTCAGTGGGAATGCCTCGGTCATAAGCCTTTGTCCATACATCAATACTCTGCAGCAAGTTTGTGATGACGGATCGACCAGGTAAGAATCCATGCTGGGTATCGGGGAAGATGTTATTCTCCAGTAGGAACTTGGTCATCTCACTCACTATCAAACGCTCACAGACTTTCGAAGCGACAGAAGTCAAGCTTATCGGACGGTAATTACTCGAAGCTCGCAACCAAGCCGAAGGCCACCTACCAGATCGTAAGGACTCAGCAAATATCGCAGCCAACGGCCAACAAAGTGAGTCGGTACACTCCTTCAGAACTCTAGCAGTGATGCCGTCCATACCAGGGGAAGAGTCAGTCTTCAAAACGCGAAGCTGGCACAACACAGATTCGGGAGTAAACGGCACAGATCTCAAGTCAAATGGACATCACTCGCACCGGACAAAGGTATATGGCCCATCTGGTTCATGCGTGAAGGAAGCAGCGAACGACTCTGCCAACAAATGAGCCGACTGCTCAGAGCGATTGCAAGTGATGCCATCGATTCCCCTGACTAGTGGTGTAGAAGTCTTCGTCTTGGAGAAGGAAGGGACACATTTGAAGAATTTCTTCTTATTTATAGACGACACTATTTGACTTTCAAATCCCTTTTTGGCAACATTGATTGCCGCCGACACTGAGTTAGAGTATTTCCGGTACTCATCATAGGCATCATGTCTCCCACTTCTCGTATACCTCCGCCACTATCATAGCACAAATTCTGTCATCTACCCAAGGCATAGATTAATTAGTTGAGACGATCTTTGTCATCGTGTTCTCTCTTAGAGACGAGACGATAACGCTGGTGAAGCAATTCCACATCTCCTCAACATTCAGGTCTCCGATCTGCTGCCCCCAGTCAATACGAGAGACCGAATTGCCCAATCCCGCGTAATCAATAATTTTTATTTCTTTTTTAGAAGACAACCGAGAAGAGGAGAGAAACTGAACTGATTTGCCAAAAGACTGAAGGTAGTCTATCTCCGCCACTAGGTCAGGATCATTAGTCAGAAAAAGATCCAGAAGAGAGGAAACTTGGCCACTACGATATCGCGTAGGTCTATCAATCAATTGCAACAGACTCGAATCCCGCCTTGAACGGGCATAGTCATTCGAAAGTGATCCAGAAGCCGATGGTTAAATTCTTCCTTCCTGCTACTGAAGTAAAACTTTTAATGTAGTCTGTCGAACAACTGGTGCAAATATCTCATCATAGTATGTGCCAAACTTTTGAGAGAAACCACGAGCTACAAGTCTTGCCTTGTATCTTTCGACTTCTCCTCTCGAATTTCTTTTGGTTTCATATACCCATTTGCGGCTTACTATGTTTGCACCTTTTGAGGCCTCAACAATGGTCCATGTTTTGTTATGGTTCAGAGAACATAACTCCTCATCCATAGCCTTTATCCAATGTTCTTTATCAGGTCTGTTAAGTGCCTGTTTCCTTGTTCTTGGGTCCTCTTCTATTTCTGCAGCCAGACTGATTCATCAAGATAACGACCAACACCAAAATTCTTTCTTGTTGACCTTCTGCATTCTGGTTCTGCCTGAAGTTGGTCCTGTTCAGGTTCACCACTTGTATTGCTTTCTGTTGTCACTCGTTTAACATCAGTCTCTGCCTGTACAAAATTAATTTCAACCAGATTCTTATCAATTTCTTCGAAAGTATTATTATACTTATCAAGAAATATAACGTCTCGACAAATTTTTATTTTTTCTGTTGCCTTATTCAAAAGTTTATATGCTTTAGACTGTTCTGAATATCCTAAAAAAATATATTTTTCAGCTTTTACATCTAATTTTCGTCGTAGTTCCTCTGGGAAATGGACATAAACCTCGCAGTTAAAAATATGAAAATAACTTACATCTGATTTTTCTGAATTCCAAATTTCGTAAGGTGTTTTTTCCCGTATTCTGCTGGGCAATCTATTTTGCAAAAAATTTGCTGTATTAACAGCCTCTGCCCAAAATTTTCTTTCTAACTTTGCATCTGATAACATGCATCTTGCCATTTCTATTAAATATCTATTTTTTCTTTCAGCCACGCCGTTTTGCTGTGGTGAGTAGGAAGCTGTATATTGAATTCTTATTCCTTGACTTTTTAGGTAATTTATAAGATCTGAATTCACATATTCCCGTCCTCTATCTGACCTGATTTTTGGTACTTTTTTATGCTGTGTTTTCATTTCTTTGATGAAATCTTTCAGATACTTTCCAGCCTCGCTTTTTTGTTTTAAAAAATACAAAAATGCAAATCTTGAATAATCATCAATAACAGTCATTTTTCCAGCAGGTGATTCTGTCTGCATAGGCTCACAAACATCTGTGTGTATTAGATCGAGTATTGCTTGAGTCTTCTTTTCGCTTTCCATTGGAAATGATTTTCTTGCCATCTTTCCTTCCAGGCAGTGTTCACAAATGCTTTCTAGTCCACAGTCCCGAATTTTCAATCCTGAAGCAAGATCCTTTTTAATTAAATCCTTTATTGCCTTGGTGTCCCTCTGACCGAAACGCCTGTGCCAGATGTGGTAGCAGTTTTCACAATGCTTCTCTGACTGCTTTAGCTCTTTCGGTGACTGTGTCCACCCTGTACAGATCCTCCTGTCTGTTACCTGTATATGCCTTTGCTAAGATTCTTTCATCCTTCATGATATTGCATACATTCTCCTTAAATTCTACTTTATAGCCATTTATAATGAGTTTCTTTACTGATAATAGACTGGATTTGAGAGATGGTGCATACAGAACGTCTTTCAAAAGTATTTCACTCACCTGATCATCAACATGGCATTTAATGAGTATCGATCCTTTTCCTTCCATCTTACAAATTTTATCTTCTTCTGCCAACTGTATGCATCCTCTTTGTGTTCCGTCTAGGTAGTGAAATAATTCTTTCGAACCAGTCATGTGACTTGTGGCACCTGAGTCTACATACCATCCATTTGTAGACTTTACAGAATCCTTACAATACTTGCTTAGAAGTAATTCTTCTGTTGCTACACTGGCCCGTTCTTTTTCTTTATTCTTCTGATTGTTCTTCCATTTCTTATATGCAAAACATTCCATTTTCTGGTGTCCTGGCTTCTTGCAGAAAAAAACATGCTGTATCTTTTATTTTCTGATGATACTTTTCTTCAGACTGCACTATTTTCAGAACTGCTTCACTGTTCCCTGATGTCTTTTCTTTTCTTCGACTGTATTCATCAATAACTCGGCTTTTCACAGCATCAAGTGTGAAATTTTCATTTTTCTGATCTCCTAGAGAAGTAATAAGTGAGTTATAGGATTCCGGCAAGCTGGTGAGAAGTAACGTAGCTTTAAACTTGTCTTTTAATTCTTCTCCTGATGCATTAAGTTTGTTGAAAAGGGGTGTGTGATATGATCCTTAACGTTATTTCCTTCTTGCAGACGAAGATTGGACAGTTTTCTGTATAAATATATAATACCTGCATATGTTGACTTTTGATGGTAATCCTTGAGTTTGTCCCAATATTCCTTTGCAGTTTTACAATCCTGTATGTGTAAAAACTGACTGTCTTCAATGAGAAGACCTATTGACGATCTTGCTAAATCATCCTTATCTTGCCATGCCTGCTCGTAATCTTGTTCAGTCGTTTTAAATATGGGTTTCGCCTTACTTACGACTTCCCCCTTATGAGAAGTAGTTCCATTTTTTTACTCCAGATTCCGTAGTTATCCGTATTTAACTTCTGTATGGAGGAACGATACATGTCACCCATATTTTTGTCTTTATTTGAACTGGTACACTTTAACACGAAATATTTCGATACTGTTTTGTAACTGTTGTTCACTCAAGACTGTTCATTCACTCACGAAAATCGTCACAGAGAGAGAGCCCATAACCTTTTGGGATAATAAAATGTTATTATAAAGTCTATAAGAGTTTATTAAGTAACTCAGTGAAATTTTCAAATGAATGAATTATACTTAAAGCGTTATAACGGAACTGAAGAACCAACTGACTGCACCCTAGATTTCATTGTCTTGGCGGGAGAAGCGAAAACCTTGCGTCAAAATGGAACCATAGAGGATGGAGACCATAGAGACCATATTTGTTGTATCCCAACAAGCAGTTTTTTCTTATTTCGCAGTAATGACCCAACAATGTCAGGATTAGCCATGGAAACCTTTAATATACGAGGCAGGTTCGACCGAGCCCTGCCCAAGCGTACCGTTCTCACCAAAAAGGCAGGAGCGCCGGAGTCAACATGCTTCAAAACGTTGCAAGCAGCATCAAAATCATTTGTCAACGACGACTCTGGGAGATTTTTTATTATAACATTAAAAGATCGCTTAGAGCCCTCCAGAATCTCAGCGGCATCGAAACCACCCGACGCAGAAGCGACACATGGAGCTCCAGCCCTCATCTCCGCAACCTTCTCCACTACGTCAGTGAGACCAGCAGTTAGGTCAGCGTGGGAATTCTCAACAACTTCTATTCTCTTTTCAAAATCGGCAATTGCATCTTTGTGAGAGTCAAGAATACGCGAGTGACACTCGACCGTCTCCCTACATTTCGTTAGCTCCAAAGATTATAGAGTTAGAAAGATAGGAAACACCCTTGTATTGTCGAATTAGAAGCGAAGAACGCATTATTGATTGAGAACAATTGTTTACTCAAATACAAAATTACTTCTCTTGAAACTAATATTATCGATAAGAACAATGAAATCGAAAACCTGAAGAAAGAAATCAAGATGATTTCATCTGGTAACAATGGAGATAACGAAATACTAACATTCATTCAACCGGTGAGTACGGGAGATGAAGTCGTGATGAGTGGATCTGGAATGAATTTGTCCAACTCTAAAACGTCTAACTCGAAAAATCCTATGAATACTCTAACTAATTCATCCAATGTTAATCTGCACCAAGTTTCTGGTAGTAATACCTATTCAGATATTTCTAAAATGAATAATGTACCGCAGCTTACAGAGAGTAAGGGAGATGCCTGGAAGCTTGTTTCTCGAAGGAAACCTACTAAGCGAAACCGTTCCCTGGTTGTCGGTAGTGGATCTGGCGATTCTTCTGTTGAGGGAGTAGATAAATTTAAAGCTCTCCATGTTTCAAATTTGAAACCAGAAACCACAGCTGAAAATCTTCAAAAGTTCCTACGAGTTACCTTCTCGGAAGTTAAATGTGAGAAACTCAAATCTGAATTTCCGGATAGTTACTCCTCATTCAAGGTTCTCATTCCAAGCTCAGAGTATGAGAAAGCACTTGATGGTTCAAATTGGCCAAACAAGGTTATTATAAATCGTTTTTTTTCAACCAAGGAAAGCCTATCGTCCAACGGACCGGATGTGGTAGAGAAGAACTTGCTGTCTCCACACGAATCAGAGAAGAACTAGCGGTACTCCAAATCAACGTTCAATGTCTGTCCAATAAACTGGATATTCTCGAGGTTCTCTTCGAGGAGAGGAAGCCGGACATTGTCAGTGTTGCAGAACATTGGTGCAGTCCTGATAGTGTTAGATCAATGATTATTCCTGGATATGTTCAAGCTGATTCTTATTGCCGTCCCAACAGGCTACACGGAGGATCGCTGATCTATGTAAAAGAGGACATACCTATAAAGACATTATTCGTGTCAAGATATTCTGAGGAAATGGTGTTCGAAATTTGTGGAACTGTAGTAGAGGTTAAGGAATGTAAATATGTCATTCTTAGCATATATCGACCTTGTTCAGGTAATTTTACATCTTTTATTGAGCATTTTTCATACACTCTTGATCAAATCAGTTGACTTTATACTTATTTGCGGGGATATGAATGTGGATTTTTTGAACGATGAGTGTCCAAATCGTATACTTTTTTTAGATTTACTTGATTGTTACAATTTACATATCTCATCTGATGATCCCACTAGGGTTTTCAAGAATGTTAATGGCCATACATCCATTTCTAAAATTGATTATATATCAACTGATATAAATTTTTCCAAATCCATTGTTGAGGTTTACGAGGCTCACATTAGCGATCATAGAGTTCTATCTCTCAAATTTCCGGTGAGTTTTATGCCGAAGAATACTGTTTCACATAAATTGGTCAGGGATCTGAGCCCGCAAAATCTCGATAAATTTAGTCACCATATCAAAAATTGTGATTTTCGGCAGGTTTATTCTTCTTTTGATGTGAATGAATCCTTTGGTGTATTCATGACCCTTATTGAAGAAGGTTTTCAGAATTGTTGCCCATCAATTGAATGTTCGAATCATGCTCGATATGACAAGCTTTGGATCACTCCTGCTATTCATTTGGCAAAACGAAATTTGAAAAATCTTCATTGGCTGTATACTAACATGAAATGCCAATCCACTCATAACAATTATAAGAAAGCCAAATCATCATATAGGGCACTAATTAGGGATACAAAATTTAGTTATTATAATAACCTTCTTGAAACTTCTGATAACCGAAACAAAACAGTCTGGAGTACTGTGAATTCCCACACTGGCCGGACAGTGAAAAACCGTGGGGATATTAAGTTAACCATTGATGGAACATCTCATGTTGACCCTGAAAATCTGGCGGTTATATTTGCTCAATATTTTTCATCGGTAACTGAAGGGGCCCTGCATACATATTATAGTTCTGGCTTGTCCAGTATTCGTTGAGTTTGTACATGGTTGCCTCGACAAAGACTTATTTGTAGCTGGACTTTTTTTTGATCTGTCACGAGCATTCGATAGCCTCTCCGTCGAGTTCATCATTGATAAATGCTACAACATGGGTTTCAGAGGTATATTCATAACATGGCTACGAAGTTATTTAGAAAGTAGAATTATACTTGTCAAGGTCAACCAATCCTTTTCGCCAGAAGAGAAAATCAATTTAGGAGTACCACAGGGATCGGTACTCGGACCACTTATATTTTTGCTATTTATAAACGATTTACCTATGAATTTGAAGAATATGCTTTTTGTGTTATCAGGTTACGCAGATTTTAATTTTTTCGTGAGCATTCTGAGATTGGTCTTGTTTGCTGATGATACTTCAGTCGTGATTAGTGCAAAGACGTTCGATGAATTACAGACTTTATGTCAACTATTGTTGCAGTGTTTTATAGACTGGTGCCGTAAAAATAATATAATAATCAATATCAGTAAAACAGAATGCATCTACTTCCAGAATAGAAATGATAACATCAATAAGTTAAGGTTAAGAATTTCAGATCAAGTGATTATAGCTAAACAAAGTGTTAGATTTCTGGGAATTCATCTTGACCAGAATTTGAAGTGGTGCTCGCATATACATTCTCTGTGCAAAAAAATTGAATAGCTCTTATTATGCTTTAAGTCGAGTCAGGTCTTTGCTTCCGCTGTGGTCACTCTTGAATGTGTACTATAGTTTGGTGTTCAGTCACCTATCGTACAACATCTTGTTATGGGGTAATTCGACAGATATTGGGTGTTAGATTAAAATATGAGATTGATTTATTACTTTATTTAATATTTCGAAAGATACAAAGTTTCCTTTTACACACCATCTACAAGCTACGCTGTTAACTTAGGTTAATTCTAGTCGTCGATCACAGAATATCTATCCTTACCCAGAAGCGACAGCTCGAACAAATTTATTGGGGACAAAATTACGTGCGCATGTCCCAGATTTGGTGGTATATCTGTCAAACTCAGCTTCATTCCTTCTTATATTGCGGTGTTGCCGACCCTAGCGATTTTTCGTTAGAACTACCGATTTTTCGTTTTATCTACCGATTTTTCGTTAAATCTACCGATTTTTCGTTAAATCTACCGATTTTTAATTTAATCTCGGACATTTATTGTTGACCTAAAAACATATTATAAAAAACTGGCACCAGGGCCTACAAAATACTATAATTTAGCCTGTTCAACTAAAAATAAATTTTGTAATATTAATAAACCATATATTACAAACAAAAAGCTAAATCTCACTGAGGAAATGACAGAGGTTAGGGCACATTTTTTGGTAGTATCAACTTTTACAACTACAACAGGGACTTGATTATACGAATGAATGCTGCCGGATAGGTGAATTGTAAACATTTTGTTTTTCTTGCCGAGTTTCTTCTTAGGTACTTTTTTTTCCTGCTTCATATCAATGGAAATTTCCAATTTTTGTTAGTTTTGTATTCGATTTTAGTTTTTTACTTTCTATATTGTATATAAGTTCAAAAAATATAATGTTCTTAATATTCATAACTTTTCTTTTTATAATTGTTCTGTTGGTGTGAGATAGGAGTACTGATACAAATATTGTCCTGACAATTTTATTCTGCATCCTTTGAAGTTTTTGTATGAGATATCCTGTAGCTGTAGCCCAGCAGGAAACTAGGTATAATAGATGTGGTTTTATAAAGCTGTGATAGAGTAGTTTTCTAGTGTTATCATTGAGTTCTCGGGAACATCTTCTCATTGCACCTGCCATTGGGGGTAATTTTATTCATAATATTTTCAATATGATTATTCCAGGTAAGATTATACTAGACGACAAGTCCCAAATACTTATACTCAGTAACCTCTTTCAGATACCATTCAGGCTTATTCTAATATCACTCACATTTTGGGTATTTTGTTTGATTGTCATATATACAGTCTTATCGATATTTATGTTAGTGTACAGCACTTGAAATACTTTGCCAAATTATCATTTATATTCTGTTCACCAACTTTTGAGCCTGGGCCAGAGAATACAAGCGCTGTGTCATCTGAATTCATAAAGTAATGACATTTCAGATTCAGAAATTTGAACATATAATAGTTACATCAATGGTCCAAGGACCGATCCCTGAGATACACCTGTATTGACATTCTCCATATCACTTTGCAATGTCTTCGATCACTCAAGTGTGATTTTACCAAGTTGTACCATACTCCCCTAAATCTCATTTTTTCTAACTTATTCATCATTATCTCTGTGTCCACTGTATCAAAAGCCTTTTTCAAATCTATGAACTTCTTGAATATATATTTTAAGATAGATCTTCCGAAACACCGAAAGGTGGGAAATATCTATTCTCCAATCTCATAAATATCAGGTCATGATATTGAACCTTTCAATTAGATATTTCTTTTAATTAATTAGATGCATAGACACGATCTGAAATTAAAAGTATAGGGAATCGTTAAAAGCACACTGTCGAATACATTGCAAAAATATGATGAACAATCGTCAAACAAGAAATCATATAGTCTTAAAACTCCTTGAAATTTTCAATCAATATTCTATCCAACCGAAATATAAATTAGAAAAGTTCAAATGAACCATAAATGGTAATATTATATCAAAATATATTTTGGTATTACTCTAAACCTTCATTCCATTCAAGAATCTTTAAGAAAATAACAACGTTTTGAAATTAAGCGAAGAATTGTTTTTTGTTTGCAGAGTATAACTCAGAGCTCAGTGCACACTTGCTCACTTTTGTTTGGCTAGTGTTTGTAGTAGTGGTTACTCAAGGTCATTGAAAATTGACCCCTAAAAATACGTGAGCTGTCGCTTCTGGGTAAGGATAGATATTCTGTGCGTCGATCATGAACATAGAGACCGACCGACTGACGTTCAACTGTCATAGAATATAGCAGGTTTGAAAGGTTTTCTTCCTTATTTAATTCGCTAACACCCTCCCTCAAACCTGCGAACATACTTTAAGATAAAAGATTCAATTTATTAACAAAACAATTAAATTTTGTGGATCCCAATGACTTTGTGAATATATCACCTAATTGTTCACTTGTACATATATATTCTAGAATAAAGAGTCCTTCATTTAACAAATCTAAGACATAATGCAACTTAACATCTATATGTTTGCACCTTTTGTTATTCTCAAAGTTATTTAATAGTTTTATTGTACTTTGGTTGTCTTCGAATATAACAAACGGCAAGAGGTACTTAATTCCTAAATCATGTAACAAATTTCTGATATGCATTAATTCACAAGATGCATCACAGATGGTAACAAACTCAGACTCTGTACTCGATAATGTAACCATCGATTGTTTTTTGGAACTCCATGATATCAAATTACCAAACAACTTAAAACGAAATCCTGTGATTGACTTTCGACTATCCTTATCATTTGCCCAATCGGCATCAACATATCCTGTTAGTGTTTCATTAGACTTTAAAAAAGATAATTTGAGATTTTTAGTATATTTTAAGTATTTTAAGACTCTCAATAAATGTTTGAAGTGTTCATCTGTAGCACATTCTTGGTATCTACCAAAGAAACCAATGCTAAAGCATATGTCTGGTCTAGATCCTATCATTATGTAAGTTAAACTACCTAGAAGCTCTTTATATGGTAATTTTGTTATAAATTTTACATCTTCATTTCTTTTTAAATCCAAATTAACTTTCATAGGTGTTTTAACCTTTTTACAATCTTGTACATTATATTCACAATCAAATATTCTATAGCAGATTTTTGATCAATAGTTATTTTGTTTTCCTCATTGTTGATACAAATATTTATTCCTAAGAAATTTCTTACCTCTGTGATTTGTTTCATTTTAAAAGTATCATTTAGTTTTAACTGTAAATTATTCAAAAACTCAAGATCATTACAAGCGATCAATATGTCATCAACATATAATAATAGGTATAGTCCGTTTCAAAATGATTGGCATCTCGGGCGGCTGTGGGATCTCGAAAATATGTTGGTAATATCCCATCAGTAACTTTTGAGTTCTAGGATTTAGGTTGGTGTTGATTGAAAACACTAAGTTTTGACATTTAAGAGTTTGAATTAACCTCCTGAATTCGAATTAATTTCTGTATGCTTATATTCTTGATTAAATCGACAAATTAGTTTTGGAGTTGAATATTTATCTCTAGTATTACCGAATTGAAAATGGCTGGAATTCATGATGATACCTCTCGCCTCGCCTAACTACAAGGGAACGTGAAGTAGTTTATCGTCGGTACTGCGAGTTTTTCAACAATTCACCAGGTATTTCTGCCAGTATTAATCGCGTTTTGCTAGTTATTCAGGTAACAATCATTTACTTTTTCGAGGTGTTTTCTGATAAATAAATGAGTTTCAAAATTTCAGTTTTCACCTAGACCTGTCAGATAAATTTTGGAGAAAAAAGAAGGCAAGACGAGTCATTGCAGTCAGGAGTGAGCAGTGGATGTGAATCTATTTCACATGATTATACCTTCAAGGAGACATTATACGACGTTATTTTTTCTAAAATCAACAACAATGAATAAATTAGTTTGTACATTTTTTTTGAACTGCCTGGAAAGTAACTGAATTTTAATCAAAATTAACATTTGGTATATTATTTAATGAATCATGAAATGGATAGTACATATTAATAAATACAAATAATAAGTGATCTATTTTATAGCATTTCACACTTCAAATGATTCATAATTTGTCAACAAATATTTTCTATTTGTGTCAACAACTTGGCTATGAAATTGTAAAGTCAGGTCAGCTGTATAATTTTTGTTCCACAATACTCAGAAAAAAAAATAATGCGAGAACTTGGCTGAATTTTCGATAGTCATCAGGAATGCAAAGATTGTTGAAGGGTCTTCATAGAGAACGAACTTTTAGTTATATTTGATGAAGTCTTAATTATTTAATGAACGATATCTCTACATTGGAGTTCCTCGAAATCCTGTAAGATTTCATGTTGAAGCGTTCCATGATATTTTCATTATCATCCTGAATTTCCATTTCCCATGCTTGATCTACAGCGAAATTGTGTGGGTAGGCATATTTCAGTTATCATCTATTTCAGCTTGTTTCTCTTTTGCAATTGAAACTAAGTTTGAAAATTTTTCAATACAACAATGATGAAAATAATATAATTTCACAAAAAATTCTTCAAATTTATTTGCCTTGAAAAATATATTCAATAATTTTATAGGTTATATTGATATATTTCAATCTATGATGAGCACAGACATTTTTAGTAACTTTTTGTAACTAGAAATAAAGCCCCGGCTGGAATTCCATGGCTTGCTCTGATGACAATCATTTTGAAACGGACTATAACAACACAACTGATGTTCCAGGTAAGTATATAGGCAATAATCCGATTTTGAACGTTTAAAATCTAGAGTAGTCATGAGTTCGTTAAATTGTTGATTCCAAATCCTTGGAGCCTGTTTTAAACCATATAATGATTTGTTGAGTAAACAAACTTTATTTTTATTTTCTTCTGAGACATGTAACCCTTCAGGTATAGACATGTACACTTTCTCATCCATAAAACCATTTAAGAAAGCATTCTTTACATCTAACTGTATCAACTTCAAATCATAATTTACTGCTATCGACAAGAACATTCTGAAAGATGAAAGCTTAGCTACTGGCGCATGTATTTGACTTAATTCTGAAAAATTTTGTTCAAATCCTCTCACAACTAGCCTTGCTTTATATGTCAAATGACCACCATTTTTTTTGTTCTAAATACCCATCTGTTGCTCAAAATTTTTTCTTTAGTTGGCCTATCTACAAATTCCCAGGTATTATTTTCAATTAATGCATCTAATTCTTCCCTTACAGCCTTTTTCCAGTGACACCAGTCTGAGCTACTCTTTGCCTCTTTATAAGATTTTGGTGCTCCTGAAAATTCACTCAACAATGCCAAACAACTAACATCTACTTCGTAATCATTTAATTTAGAAGGAAGTTTTCTATTTCTTTTCGGTCTATCTTCAATCAATATTTCATTTCTATCTGTTTCATCATTCACTTCATTATCACTACATTCGCTTTCATTCTCACTCATGTTATTTTGTGTATTAAATTTAATTTGCTGTTCATTTTCATTCATTTGCTCTGTACTTTTAATTTCTGAATTATCAAAGTTGAATTCATTAAACACTACATTCCTAGAGTGAAGCATTTCCCCTTTATTTACATCCCACAATCGAAAACCATTTTCAGTATAACCTACAAAACGACATTTCCTGCCTTTATCATATAGTTCAGTTCGTAAGGAGTCTGGAATTCTAGCATAGCAAATGCATCCAAAAACACGCATATTTGAAACATTGGGTTTTTTACCTAGCCATAACTCATAAGGAGTTTTATTCTCAACTATACATGACTGTGATCTATTCATTATGTAAGCAGCTGTTAAGATTGCTTCTTCCCAAAATTTCTTACTTAATTTTGATTGTGTTATCATCGACCTTGCTTTATTTAGAACCGTCTGATTAAACCTTTCAGCCACTCCATTCACCTGCGGAGAATATGGAGGAGTATATTGTAGCTGAATTCCCTTTTCTTTACAAAAATTCATAAGATCTCTAGAGCGATATTCTCCTCCATTGTCACACCTAAGTTTAGACAACCTTTTATTTACAAAAATTGTGGATACTCTCTCATAGTACTCCTTAAAACATTCAAACACCTCAGACTTATTTTTGATAATAAAAATCATTGCAAATCTTGAGAAATCATCAATAAAAGATACAAAATATTTGTTCTCATTATTTGATTCTGGGGTGAGTGGGCCACAAACGTCTGTGTGCACCAACTCAAGCACCCTTGTTGATCTATTTGTTCTTGACTTGTACGGTAAACATTTTTGTTTTGACAATATACAGATTTCACACAGTTCCTTCTTAAATTTCAAATTGTCACTTATTCCTTTCACTAACTTAAGTTGACTCAACTTTGATAACGACAAATAATTCAAATGCCATAAATCAGTATCATCTACACAAGATAAATTAGCTTTCTTATTATCTTCATAAAATTGAATTTTATATAAATTGCCTACACGCTCACCTACAACATAAGTTATGCCATTCTTTTTGATATGAATTTTACCACTAGAACATATAATATCAAAACCTGCTTTTTCTATGGATGGAATTGACAACAAATTTACTCTAAGCTTAGGAACACACATTACATCTCTAATAATAATATTATGAATATTTTCTCCCGCCTTACTTAGAACTTCAACATCACCAATGCTTACAGCTTCCATCGACTTCCCTGCTTCTGCCAATTGTATGTGTTTTGGGACATCATATTTGGTTTCTCGTTGCAGCATACTCCTATCATTTATGTAGTGGTGAGTAGCACCAGAATCTGCATACCAATAATTTGCCATGCCATCACCAACTGTTGCACTGAATGCAACTTCGTCGAGATTTCTGTTTTCTTTCTCAGCATAGTTTGCTTTGACTTCCTTTTTATATTCAGCAGCTTTGTGACCAAATCTCTTGCATTTGAAGCATTTTATACCACATAAACTTTTAGCATGGCCCATTTTTCCACATTTGAAACATTTTACTTCTTTTCTTGATACGAAACTCGACATTTTGTTTCCATCATTACTCTTGCTGGTTTTGAATTCCAACAGCCTGCTTTTCACAAAATCCATCTTCAGCTGGTCTTCAGAAATCGTTCTAAGAGCTGTTACTGCATTCTCGTATTCCAATGGCATCGATAGTAGTACAAAACATGCCATATCTGACTCTTCGAAAGCACTTCCTAAACTTCTTAATTCTCTGAATATGTCTTTCACATACTCTAAATGAGAGTCGGCAATATTCTGAATAATAAGCATCATTGCTTTATTGTTGGCTGTGTGCCAGGCATCGGTTTTTTCACTATCTGTTACGGTCTTCATTACCTTTTTCACATCCATCGAACATAGCAATGTGTTCAAACGAAACTTCAAGTTATCAAAATTTTCACCAGCAAATGGCACAATGCCATATTTGTTTTCAGCTTGCATTTCTTCTTGAATATTCTGACCTGAACCTCGGCGTGCTCAACTTAACCTCAATACTTGAAAAAACTTTGTCTTTTTAATACTTTCTTCGAAACTATCCAAATCAACCTCGTCTTCCTGGCCCATAACCAATGTTAGATTAAAATATGAGATTGATTTATTACTTTATTTAATATTTCGAAAGATTCGAAAGATACAAAGTTTCCTTTTACACACCATCTACAAGCTACGCTGTTAACTTAGGCAGAGACAATCGAGACGGGCAACTAGGTACTAAAATTTGGGTCACTAACTCTAAATCTCGGAAGTCTCTGTCTTACCAATGGACTCCCATAAATCTATCTTTGTTTAAAACTTGATGTATGCTACTGGTTAGGTGTCGCTGGCAGCGCAAGAATATATCATGCGCAATAGGGTCGATGAAAATTTGAAAATGGCCGATGGCCGCGGAATGTTTACATCCTGAACTGTGGTTATGTTGTGAATTGTGATTCTCGTTCTATTCTCTCTTGACGTCGTGGTGCATCTTTTTGATATTAGTTCTCTTGACACTGACCAATATTGTATTAAGTGTAAAAATCAGTTATATTTTTATTTCAATATGCGTTGCTATATTTGCGGAGCAGATGATATGCAAGCGAAGAAACTGTTTTGTTTTCCTTCTAATCTTGAAAAGTAAGTTATCTTGAATATGTAAACGTTTCGTCATGTTAATTATGTTATAATTTTAGATCCAGACAGTGGCAGGAAAGTTTGGGAATGACATTTCTTGGAGAAACCTTGAGAGGTCGCAGGATTGTCGACAGTAGTGTTGGGTAGTACACGGTTTAAAATTTAGTTTGTAAGAGGTGCCTTACTTTTGTATTCAAGCGGTACAGTGTACCACTTCCAATGAGGCAAGGCGTTCCGGGACTTCCGGGCGTTCATGACGCGTTAGGCAGTCGAGACAAAAACCGATTTCAAGCGAATAACCTGGTCCTCATTGGTAATTACCAACTAGGACCAACTGCATTCAAGCGACTTCGGTCATTGTAGGTTATAATCATTTTACAAGGAATATCCCTGAAGACTATAACCGTAGATAACCGCAGGCAGGACCGTAGATAACCGCGGTCATTACTGGTTATTCGCTTGAAATCGGTTAAAATTTGCTCTACTACATACTTTGTCGCTCGCAACTGGAACTCGGCCGATGGAAGCAAAAGAAAGGGGGATAACGTCGAACGTCGTTACGTGTGTTAGACATTAGAGTTAGAGTTGAAGCGGTGGGGAAGGCAGAAGGCACACTAATTCAGAATGTGTATTAACAACTGTTGGAAGTTTGTATTGAAAATGGATCGACGTTGAGCGGGTGAGAGTGGAAGGTCGCGTAATATTTCTAAAGATGATAATATCATCCTGATTATACTTTCAAGGTTTGGAGAGGTATTGGACTATTAGAATACCATATTCTTGAACCTTAACGCGTTATTCTTCATTGTTTTCAGCGGACATATAGTCCCACACAAATAATTTGAGCAGAGAATATATTTTGAAAATATTTATTTCAATAAAATTGAATGAAACTTTCATAAAAAAACGAAAAATGAAAAGAAATTATTATAAATTTAAACTTAAGGATAAAATTCTTGTCTGATTTGAAATAATTCAGATACAATTCGCAATTTCAACATTTATGACTATGAGGCTCATGGGACTATACTTTCTCCTTCTATGAATAAACAATATTCTCTTTGTAGTACAAACTCTCTATATTCGGTCGGTAAAGCCGGGTCCATACGGCTGTATTGTAACATGTAATGTAATGCGAATTCTTTCGTTTGGACGGCACTACGAGCATTACGCGTAACGCTCCAAAAGAAGAATTTGCATTGCATTACGTGTTATATTACATCCGTCTGGACCCGGCTTAAGAGGTTAGAGTGCCCAAAGAAAGGAGCAACCTGAAAGAAAAACCCTAATTTTGTTATGAGGAATAACCCCCAGTCCAGATGGAAGTACCTTCTATCAACATGAAAGCTGAAAGCAATTAGTGTAGGGTCACTGTATTTTTATTACTTCAGTTCGGCTAAACACATTTGATTATCAGAATCAGATCGCTCGGATTGCGCTCCCGGTTCCCTCTGCGGCCGAGATATCTATGGCCGAGATCGAGATACGGCTTTACAAGTGCCGCATTTCTCTTGTCTTCCGAACAATCCAAACCCCCCCTTCCAAACCAACATCATTCAATTGCATCTCCGAATACCTGCATACCTGCGTCGGTCTCGCTCCCTGCGTCTTTCTCGGCTCTTCCGAATCGTAACGTAACCCTTCGTACTTCGTACCATCCCCCTCGCTCGATCGCCCCACAGATGCGTGACGCGTTGTCGCTTAGTGGGACATTCGAATTGAGGTGATACAGTTTTTCAAAATGAGCCGCTCTTACATTTCTGGGTCGTGTCCGGGATACATGAACCGCATCTTACAAGAGTTACCCAACACTAGTCGACAGACACTTTAGTCCGGATTCTTTTAGAGATAGATGTCTCCTGTTGTAGACTGAAGAATGATGCAATTCCTAAACGCTGGATCCGCTGGTGAAAGTGCAGGTTGTTCTTCAGGAAAATCTTCTGTCCCATCCCAACGAGGTATGTATTCACTTACTAAGAAACTACTCATACTTCAGTTGTATTATATCTCTGGCCTCCTGAACATGAACTGAGAGTAATATCCCTCTAGTGTTACTGTTTTTTTGTGACAAGTTGATTATTATATTAAAAGGGCTAGTAAATTTTGCTATCAAATGTGAGGGTGCTGATAATTTTTTTTTTCAGGAAATATTGAGGCAGTAGAAGAAACTGTTCAAGGAGAGGTCTCTCAGTTTGTCCCCATTCTTGAAGAACCATCTTCTGAAAAGATCCAAGAAGGTATTTACTCTTTCTGATCATTATACGATAAGAGCTCGTGAGGGTATGCTTTTTAAGTTTAGGGGGATTTATATTTTTTTTTGTAGGAAACTTTGAGGCAGTTATGCTTGAGAAAGCTGAGGTCTCACCCTCTATTCCAATTCAGGAACAATCCTATAAGAAGGCTCAAGAAGGTATTTGTTTTTCGTTTTATTCTCTCTCATATTATGCTTTATTTGGCATCGAAAATTTATTTAGGGTTATAATATGAAAATAAATTTGTGCCATTCTAGATCAGAAGTACTCATAATATTTTTTTCAGAATACATTGAAGAAGTCGTAGAAGAACTGAGAAGTGAGAGCCCACTTCCTAGGCAGTGTCAACTGAAGATGCTGACTTCCAAACGCCATCTTTTTCAGGAAGGAGAATTTTCAGAGATATTGGAAACATCTCTGATATGAAAGTTTCGTTAAGAAAAAGGAAGATGATATTCTTGATACAAAGGAGGGAGAGACAGTTGAGAAAAATAAAAAGTCTGTTCCACGAAAGGTCCCATTGCTTAAGAGCTTTATCAAATTTGTCCGACATGAATGTCATAAAAAATATGTTCAACAACAACACTTTCAAAATTGAGACATGAGTAATACTTTATCTATCAGTTGTTTTTTGAGCATTTTATCAGTCATCATGGATCCATTCCTAACGTCTCACCTGTTCGAGTGTCTGACATCTTCAGTATAACATACATCTTCAGTATATCTCCTGAAGATGACAGACACTCGAACTTGTGACATGTCAAGAACTAATTCATGACCATGGTCAAAATGCTTGAAAAAACAAGTGACATTAAATGATGATCATGGAAGCCTCAACCAATTCGATAAGTTGTCTGTTAAGCATTTCACAAAACTTCAATTGTGCCATTAAATTAATTGTAGCCACTGCGATTTGTTGCAATTTCAAAAAGAGGAATTCGATTTGTTCAAATTGACGTAAGGTTTTTTAATCGCACAATTGAAGTTTTGTGAAACCCACCCTGAGTGCGAGTTTGATAATTTATACATATGTAATCTGTATCCATCATACCTTTTGGTGTTTGGAGCCTTTGATCATTTTTGACTGTTAATTTGAATCATTTTTTTCTCCCATCTTTATATTTATAATATGTAATCTTATATTGATGCATCCATCAGAGATTATTGTATATATATTTTTGTAATGAATATTCTTCAATTTTGATAATCTATCATAAACATCTGTCTAAGCATTAGTAGATTAATGTGAACAGTGAATTCATGTGGTGATTGGCCTTTTTTTCTCTACAATGAACTGCTCTTTATCAAGATCATTTGTAATTTCTTCTCATCTGTATATTCTAAGTTTCCTTTTTATTTTAAAATGGCACATTCACTCAAATGGTGAATTAATCCTGTAAATGTTTGATTCTTTTTCATTCAAAATTATTTAGTCTTCATATATCGATCATCTCGTATTCATTTCAATCTGTTTATTTGAATTGATTGTGAATTAAGCAGGAAATAATTAAATGTTTTTTGCTTATTTACTACCTCCTTTTATTCTGTGCATCCTATTTCACATGTAATATTCATTGAATTTTGTACAAAATAT
Source organism: Hippodamia convergens (assembly GCA_038502775.1). Classification (NCBI taxonomy): domain Eukaryota; kingdom Metazoa; phylum Arthropoda; class Insecta; order Coleoptera; family Coccinellidae; genus Hippodamia; species Hippodamia convergens. Next base: position 38,433 of record JAVSIQ010000080.1, on the reverse strand, counting down.
TGTGTGGGAGACTTTACATTTTACAGTAGAATATCTACTGAAAAATGTAAAAGTTTTCTCATGCAATATTTGGTACCTGTTATGGCTGCTGCTAAATGGAAGAGTACATTTCAAATCTCCCGCGGAAATTTCAAATTTTCCCGCGATCCCCTTCCTAAACTACAAGCAGTGCCATCTATGCATCTGTTTGCGTGAATTAGAGAGAGATGGAGAATTATAATGACCCAAATTTTTAGCAGGTAGTTGACCGTCTCGATTGTCTCTGACTTAGGTTAATTCTAGTCGTCGATCATGAACATAGAGACCGACCGACTGACGTTCAACTGTCATAGAATATAGCAGGTTTGAAAGGTTTTCTTCCTTATTTAATTCGCTAACATTGGGAGAGTCTTTATTATTCAAAAAAGAATACTGCGAATGATATTCAACGTATCTCCACGTTCTTCCTGTAGACCAGTTTTTTTGGACCACGGAATACTGACACTAGCTTCCATTTTCATTTTCAAATGTTTGATGTTTGTTAAGGAAAATGAGAACAGTTTTGTTAAGTTGTCAAGTTTCATTCTCACAATACAAGGAATAAGGAAATATTGTTGATTCCCAAACATAGAACATCAAAATTTGAAATGACACCTAGGTATCAATCTATTAAGATATTTAATCATCTACCATCTAGTATTAAGTCACTTAATGTAGTTAAGTTTAAGAGAGTTGTTAAGTCTCTACTTCTGAAAAAATGTTTTTATAGCATTAATGAGTATTTTAAGGATAATCTAGAAAATATCTGAATTATTTTGCATTTGTGAGCTGTCCTATACATACTTGTTATGTCTGAAAGGATTAATAAATTATTATTATTATTATTATTATTATTATTATCCGTGGTACTAAAATCCGACTACGATTTTTCGCTAGTTTCTTACTTGTGACACATAGATGACGCTGAAAACATTATTCAGTACAGAAAACTATTTTAATAGGCGCGAAATTCGAAACACATTTCTCACGAATTTTCATTTAATTAAATACTTTGTCGAGCCTTTAAAAAAATATCCTGATCGACAGAAAAAAAGCAGGGCTCCGCTTTTTGAACAGGATGATCTTTTCTTCTGCATATTGCTTTGAATCAAATGAAATACGCTTTTGGATTCTTTATATTTTCATTTGAAATGATTGTGTAAAATCAACTACAATACAATAATTATGAAATTGAGTACATTTCAAAAATTTGTTCACATATTAGAGAATTATCATAACAATTTCAAGAACTTATTGTGAGTGAACTCTCGATAAATCGAACATCGATAAGTCAAACAGTTGTTCTGGACCCGATTCGTACATATCTTACCCAGTGTATTTTTACCCCGAAACCTCTATCCATTTGACAACACTGAAAATAAAAAGCAATGAACAAGACAATTACATGATACGAGTTTCAAAACTTACATTTCTATTCTCTTTGGTAATGAAAAGAATGCACATTCAAGATTATTATTTCTGCAATTAATCACCATGCATTCCGAATGTCGGCCAGTTTTTAACACAAAATTTATAACAGAAAAACACACGAACCAAGATTATGGAGTGAGCTAGGTGGTACTCTTGTAGATTTCGAGTTATTTCAGTGGAAAATACGCGCGAAAATACAATCATCATTCAGCAAAACTATTTATTCAAGTATTTCTTTCAAAAATGACAACAGCCTACTAATAATCTTTATATAATCTATGCCAAATGGACCCTAATTAAATATTTTAACCATAACCCGATTACTTTTGAAAAACAGATGTCGCTGACATCACTGTAGTCGCTTCGTTTCCCATCTTTATACTCTATAATCATAGATATAGATATATAGATGGGCCCTTAGCGCGATATCAGTGGAATGAAATTGAAGATCACATATACAAAGCGGAGTTTGTTTTTGTTTTGAATTTTGACAGGTCGATGAAAACAAACGGCAGAGTCGTGCGTTTTTAGGGGTACTGAAACGAAATAAATATAACTTCATGAACAGAGATCAAAAGGATTTTTTTAAAGAAATGAATCGGTTCCACCCTATGGTTATTAGCGACGGTACATTATCTAAATAATTATAGGTTTACAAAATGAGAGAAAATGATTGGAATTTTATACGATTTCATATCTCTTGAAGTAAATTAATGTAGTTCAGACACTTTTTAAGAATTAAAAAATTGCATAATTTCTAATGAGGATGTAAGGTCCTGTGGAAGTGGCATACCTATATTTCGAAATGGTGTAAATATATTTTACAGTCTATGAGAAAATTTAACACTGTTAGAATCACATTAGGTGGTTTCAGTTCATTGCAACAAATGGTATTCGTGTATCATCTTATTGTGACCAAGTCGAAAGTCTTCGAATAATATTTTTTTTTATTTGAACTGTAGTATTAAAAATATTCTCTTCTGTGAGATGAATAATTATTTTTCAATAAGGGCTTTGATCGATGAAGGAAAAATGTTTGACGTATATTTATGTTCATTGAAAAATATTCTAAAATCAGAAGAAAACCTGATTTGTACATAAGACATTGAATTTCATTTTTGTTCAAATTCTTTATCTTTTCCTTTTCTGCAATGGTTGGTTAATTTGGAAACAATTTTATTCATTAAAAACTGTTTTTCTCTGCTCTTGTCTTTTCTCATTTCAGATTGAAGATTTCAGGTAGATTGGTGAAGTCTGTTTTTCTATCGACAAATACACCATGAATCTCTCCTGAATGTTCAGTGTTAAGACGAAGCCCATGGATATAATGCAGAAACTAAAAAAACAGTTCTCGAAAGGAATTTATTAAATTCGAAAACCAGCAATTTAATTTATATTTGGAAAGAATAGTTGATGTTAGACAGGATGTCAGTTCCACCAATTTTTCATCCATACTGATGATCAATCAAATTTATTCATTAAGCTGTTACATAATAATTACAAGTATATTCAGGAAATCATGAATAGCATAAAAAGAGGCCATTACCTAAGACTATATCTTGTATGCAATTGCCCCTTCACGAGCTCAAACACAGCACAGTTTCGAAAAAAAAGAAATAGAAAAAATATTGAATTAATCAAAAATTCAATTCACATGGTTGAATTCAACAAAATCAAAGAAAGAGATACATTATTTTTTTTTTTTTTTATTATAATTCATTTATTAGCAATCAGAAAATAATACATTCTATAAGCTAATCAGATGATAAGGGAGCTTGACACTCCACATGACATTGTTGGGTCTTTTCCAGTGAAAAGACCACTTAATTAAACTATCTCAAGTCGGCTGGCCAGGTCCTTTTCAGTCTTCTATATTGGGGCTGAACCAATGGTTGCAGTAGTGCGTTGGTGTGCATTTCCAGTTTAGTATGATGCTTCTCACTCTTTTCTTTTATTACTTCCTTCACATAAGGTATTTGTAGGTCTTCGTGCAGAGTTTGATTAGAGACATACCACGGAGCATTTGCTATCATCCGTAGTGTTTTAGACTGACTTCTCTGGATTATGGCTATGTTCGATTTACTAGTACACCCCCAAAGCTCGATACCATATGTCCATATAGGCTTTATGACTGTTTTGTATATAAGAATTTTGTTATCAAGTGAAAGTTTAGATCTCCTGCCTATTAGCCATTTCAGTTCTTGTATTTTCATGTCTATTCGTTTTCTTTTTTTGACCACGTGTTCCTTCCATGTATGTTTACTGTCTAAATGCATTCCCAGGTATTTTGTACTCGAAGCTTCTGGTATTTTCACGTTGTTAATATATACAGGTGGACACTGGCCTCTTCTTAAGGTGAAATTTACTTGCACTGACTTTCATTGATTTTAATTTTCCACTTATGAAGCCATTTTTGAATTTCATCCAAGTGCTGTTGTAGGTTAATGATGGCGTTTTGTGGGTCTTCATCAGTAGATAGAATGCTTGTATCATCTGCAAATGTTCCTAGTATAGTATTTGGACTTACTGGTAGGTCAGCTGTGTATAACATATACAATAGTGGTCCAAAGACACTTTCCTGAGGAACTCCTGACTTTATTGGGAAATAGTCAGATTTTTCGACTCCAACACGTACTCTGAAACGCCTCTTATTTAAATATGATTTTAATAGCTTGTAATAGCAGCCAGGTAGATATGTCTTTATTTTGTAAAGTAGACCAGGATGCCATACTTTGTCAAACGCTTGACTAATATCCAAGAATGCTGATGTACAGTATTGTCCATGTTCAAGTGCTTTACTTATTTCGTGGTTTATTCTGTGAATTTGTTGTATAGTTGAGTGATTAGATCGGAATCCAAACTGATGATCAGGTATCCACTCTTCTGTGTTTGGATCCGAATTTATTTTTTGGATTAGTAACTTTTCTAAAACTTTAGACATAACAGGAAGTAAACTGATTGGACGATATGATGTTGTTGAGTTTGGGTCTATGCCTGGTTTGGGTACAAGTACTATTTCAGCTGTTTTCATTTTTTCAGGCCAATAATTCAGTTTCAAGATGGCATTGTATATATATGTGATCATCTTCACTCCCTTCCTTGGCAGTTCTTTTATCATTTTCGGCGTTATTTCGTCTGGTCCTGCAGCTTTTCTGATATTCAGGAATTTAATTTCATTTTGCACTTGCTTTGTTTTAATTTTTGTTATGGATGTTGTAGTTACAGGATTTTCCAGTAGTTCCCTTTCCAGGTTGTCATCAATTATATCATTATTGGGTGTGAATACTACTGCCAAATGTTCTGCAAAAATTTGTGCCTTTTCTTTATCGGTCCTTGCCCATTGCATTGGGGATCTTGTTGTGTTGCGTAATGGGGGTATGTGTTTTATTGGTTTTTTCAGATTTTTTATTGGTTCCCATACAGAGTTATCGAATCGGTTGAGGCTTGTTACATAATCATTGAAGGATTTTTCTTTTACTTCCTTGATTTTGTATTTCAATTCATTTGTTATCCTGTTCAAAGTGTGTTTGTCCCCTGGAGAGTGTGTCTGCTGCCATTTCATCCTAGCTTTTCTTTTTATTGTCAGTAGGTCCCTTATATTTTCTGGAATATTGTATATTCTTTTTGTTTCTTTTGTCTTGGGCGTAGCTTGATCTACAGCATTTTTAAGAGTTCTAATGAAATCTGTGATTGCCAAATCTACATCGTTTGGAGTCTGCAGTCTGATATCTAAATTAATTTGTTCCTCTATTAGATATCTATATTTGTCCCAATTTGTCTTCTTAGTGTGTAGCTTAGCAATCGATTCTTTGTGTATTACAAAGCTACTTATCGTTGCTATAATGGGAGAGTGGTCTGAAGACAGATCATAGCTTGGGAGTATATCCATGTAGTTGGTAGATATGCCATGGGTTACAAAAAAATCTAACAAGTCAGGAATTTTGTTAGGGTCTGTAGGGAAGTAGGTGGGTCTTCCAGTTGATAAGACAGAGTAATTTGATTCCTGGATCAGGCTTGCAAGTTCTCTACCTTTTGTTGTTGTTAGCCTAGAACCGAAAAGTGTGTGCTTGCTGTTATAGTCTCCCCCAGCTATAAATTTTGGTCCCAGAGTTTGAAAGAAATCTTTGAAATGATCCTTTTTGATGTTGTGTCTTGGCGGGCAGTAGACCGCAGCAACTGACATTTCGAATGGTAGAGTTCTGATCTTCACAACTGTAGCTTGCAAATAATCTTTTTCATATGTTGGCATTTCTACATGATCAATAGTGTTCTTGATTATTATGGCTGTGCCAGCATGAGCGGTTTTGTCTGGATGGTTTGTGGAATAGACTATGTAATTAGGTATTTTCAGGTGTGATCTCTCTGTGAAATGGGTTTCACTTATCAATAATATGTCTATATTGTTTTGGTGGAGAAAATATTCTACTTCGTTTTTATGTTGCAGAAGACCGTTGGAATTCCATTCTGCTATTTTCAAAAATTTATTGAATTTTAGTAATAAGTGTCGTTAGCATGTTTAGTACGAGGGTGTTTTGATGCATCAGCTGCTGAAACATTGTCTTGAATTCTTCCAGGAATGTGGTCAGTACATTGTTGATGTCATTCGACTGCTGCATGGGTGTGTTTTTCACTGCATTAGCATAGCTTCTGGAGTGTTGGTGTAGATTTGGCTGATTTTGGTTGTCTGAGGTGTTGAAATCATTATTTTTTTGGTGTTGTTTATTTTGTGTGGTGTTTGAAGGACTTATAATGGGATTGTTTCTTGAATTTTTATTCTGGATATTCAATCGGTTATTTGCATTATTGGTTTTTAAGAGCTTGTGATAAAATTCGCATCCTTTGTAGTTGGCTGGGTGATCACCCCCACATAGGGCACATTTAGCAGGTGTATCTCTTTTTTTCGCGCAACTAGTCGTGCTATGCGCGCCTCCACATTTGACACACACATACGGCCTGTTGCAATAACTTTTGGAATGCCCATATTGTTGACATCTCAAACATTGTGTGATTCCTTTCATCTTTCTGGGTGGTTCTATGTGGATTGAACAGTGTTGAAGGTATTGCAGTTTGTAAATTTCTTTGTTATTTTCGGCTGGCTCTAAGTCTACAAAGAATATATTTAAGGGTTCCTTGGTCACCCTGTGCCTACCGTTCATAATATTTCGGACTTTGTGTCCATTTCTGCCTAGTTCTTGCTTGATTTCATTCGGATCTGTTGTGTGATGAATATATTTCATGACGATTCTAAAGGCCCGTTCTTCCTTTGGCTGATAAGTATGATGGATGACATTATTCTCGCGCATATATTTTATCATTTTTCTGTATGTGTCTGGAGTTTCACAATTTATTTTAATGGTGTTGTCTGCAAGGCACTTTGTGGTGTATTTCTCATCTGCTACCGTGGTATTGATTCTTTTGACCATTTCTTCATAATTTACAACATCATAAACGAAAATCGGTGGAGGTTTAGGTACTTTAATGTTCTTTTCAGTATTGTTGTCTGTTCTTAGTGTTGTTTCGTTGGTTTCTACTAGAACCTGAAATCTATTGTTGACAGTGATTGGTCTTGTTGTTGTATTTATCTTCCTCCTCTTCCAAGATCTGCCAAAAGCCTGCCAAGAATTCTTTCTATCATCTTCCTCTTTGAATCCCAAAAATTCTTCATCACTAGTTGATGACATTCTGTAGTAATGAGAGTCATCTTGCTCTTGTATGTTCATTGTGACCTCCTGTATATTATCATTTGCTGGTTGACATGTGGCTAATATGCTCTTATTTTGTTGTTCACTATCTGTGTTTATCTTATCCATGTTTCATGTGGTCTGATAAGGTGTTTATGCAGAGTTTTCCGAAATATCGGAAATATTTTTTCGAAAAATATTCCCAATAAGGGAATATCTTCGTTCACCGTTCAGCTTGGCTGAATTTAGTGATCTTTGTTTTCAAAAATATTGGAATAAAAATAACTTATTTAAGTACGTTGAATGTAATTGTTGGAGAGATAACTTTAACTCGCTAATTAAACACACGTGTACTCTCTAGCACAGCTGTAACGCGAATTGAAAGAGATACATGAACATACATTATATGTTCTTCTTCTAGAATAGGTAGTAGTGGTAGTAAACTTTTTATTAACTTTGAGCTACAAAGTTTAGAATATAAACATCAAAATAAAGTTTCATCATCATATGCTCCTATCTACTTCTAATCTCACTCATTATCAGTCTTATGAACTGATTCAAATCATCAGTACACCTCATATACAATACATATTGGCATATCCATTTGGCAAGAGCATAGCCATGATTTGAGAGTGATTTCTCGTCATAGAAGTGATCTCCATAATTTTAAAAAATGTCTCCAGGCAAATAAATCACTATCCTTATTATCATTATTATTATTATTATTTTTTTTTTTTTTTTTTTTTTTTTTTTTTTTTTTTTTTTTACCTCAGCTTAGGTTCTTTTTGTTTCAACATTTATTGTATTATTTTAGCTCTCTTATTCAAAAGAATATATATATATACAACACTGTAATTATTTGAAAACAAATTCACACTTGAATTCATAAGCCTGAATGATTTTTCACCTTGCTCGCATAATTGATCTCAAACATTGAGGCCTTCGTCAAATTTCCATACATCTCTCTAATTTCGAGTTTTGAATGTATCTCGTCAACTTCCAGTAATTGTAAGCATTTCAAGCTCATTACAGATGACTCAAGCTTCATCAAATTACCTCTGTGGAGGGTCAGCTCAGATATTCATCATACCCTTTTCTGCCTCTGATGCTGTGAAAGTAATAGAAGAAGCTGGTGATCTGCAAAAGAATGTCATTATTTTTTTATGTTCCTTTTCTGATTCAATATTTCTCATTCATCCTAGAAGTAAATGTTGCATTTAATAATTAAGTGTTTCATGATCCCAAGAACACGAGGTCATAAACCGTATACAAATAGAGGTGGAATCAATCTCGTGCTAATTCATAATGAAAGAGTTGTGAATAAAATATAAATAAATGAGTGTGTTTCTAACATCTCCATCAAAGATTATAGAGTTAGAAAGATAGGAAACGCCCTTGTATCTGTGGTACTAAAATCCGACTACGATTTTTGGCTAGTTTCTTACTTGTGACACATAGATGACGCTGAAAACATTATTCAGTACAGAAAACTATTTCAATAGGCGCGAAATTCGAAACACATTTCTCATAAATTTTCATTTAATTGAATACTTTGTCGAGCTTTTAAAAAAATATCCTGATCGACAAAAAAAGAAAGGCTCCGCTTTTTGATCAGGATGATCTTTACTTCTGCATATTGTTTTGAATCAAATGAAATACGCTTCTGGATTCTTTATATTTTTATTTGAAATGATTGTGTAAAATCAACTGCAATACAATAATTATGAAATTGAGTACATTTCAAAAATTTGTTCACATATTAGAGAATTATCATAACAATTTCAAGAACTTATTGTGAGTGAACTCTCGATAAATCGAACATCGATAAGTCAAACAGTTGTTCTGGACCCGATTCATTCATATCTTACCCAGTGTATTTTAAGCTCAATGAGTCTAGAGGGTCTAGTAGATGAGTCGAACTGCTGGAAGGGTCGTCAAGAGAACCACCACCTCTATAAGTCGTTCTTCTGACCACCATTGCCTCTATGAGTGGAACTTTTTGATCTAATGAATGAGACCGAAGAAAAGTCGGTTCGCAAACAAATTATCCAGAACAATATATTTTTACCCCGAAACCTCTATCCATTTGACAACACTGAAAATAAAAAGCAATGAACAAGACAATTACATGATAAGAGTTTCAAAACTTACATTTCTATTCTCTTTGGTAATGAAAAGAATGCACATTCAAGATTATTATTTCTGCAATTAATCACCATGCATTTCGAATGTCGGCCAGTTTTTAACACAAATATTTTAACAGAAAAACACACGAACCAAGATTATGGAGTGAGCTAGTTGGTACACTTGTAGATTTCGAATTATTTCAGTAGAAAATACAATCATCATTCAGCAAAAATATTTATTCAAGTATTTCTTTCAAAATTGACAACAGCCTACAAATAATCTCTATATAATCTATGCCAAATGGACCCTAATCAAATATTTTAACCATAGATCGATTACTTTTGAAAAACAGATGTCGCTGACATCACTGTAGTCGCTTCGTTTCCCATCTTTATACTCTATAATCTTTGATCTCCATAGAAATAGGACAGTTACCTCTGTGGAGGAAAGTCAGCACTGACATTCACAATCAGGGTCTTGACACCTTCCTACCCCCACCCCAAATAGTGTTTTTAGTTGAGACAACAAATACTCGTGTCGCTGCATACGCCAATATTTCGTGATATCGTCAATAGATGACTCTGTTTGAGGTTTTTAATCGTGTTTCGTGTTTGTCAAACATATGTTTTATTGACGTAATTCACACAATTATTGATCACATTATGTATTTACATTCACAAGATCAAATGGATATGAAGAAGATAGTTATTAGTTATTTATTAAATATTGGAGAGTTATTATCCACTTTCTTCATCATTGTAAAACACAATCTGTGACAAAATTCCAAGAAATGAAAGAGAGAAGAATTTCTTCAGGTGAGTACAATTATAATTTTCCACATTCATCTCTTGTTCTTTTTTTATTGGCTGAATCTTTCAGATTTATGTTTTTTACTCAGTGATTAAGAAAAAATTTATTCTTTACAGGTAAAAGATCTGTGATACTTTCTAAATTGAACTGTTTGAGACGAACACACTTGAGGGCACAGGAACAGAATCTCTACAACATGATTTACAAACTGAAAATACAATTAAACCAGAAGCAGTATCAAATCAAGAACTATCAAGAAAGATTAAGTGCTGCACTTGTAAACTCGATAAAAATTCAGGCAAAAACTCTATGAGGAAAAAGAGAACAAGCAAATCTTGAGAAGCCAACTTTTTAAATGTACACTGTGTCCCAAATTGGGTGTGACTGCACTGTATCTCAGCTATTATTGAAGATAGAGACATGCATTTTTTGCGACCTTGTGTCAGTTTTGGTAAAACTTTTAAATATACATATATGTTTATTTTTGGTAATTGTCTAGACTGATCCGAAAATTGACGAAAAATTCAGTAAGCACTAACCTTAATATGCAGGAGAGGAATCTTATTTCAGATTTATCTGGTCGGTCTTGGTTCTTCTAAAAAAAATTCTCAAATTAATTGACGGTCAAATCAACACTTCAATTATCAAGTCCGTTATAATATTTCAGTTTCGTGGCCTTTTTTTCATTATGAATACAAAATTCTCGATTTTTTCTTTATTTATAGCCTTCTTTATCACTGGATTTCCCTAAAATTTGATGATTTCTAAGTGTGAACAATCCGGTGATATGATGGCCATCTTCATTGCTACGTCATACGAATCACGTTATATTGCGCTGTTGACGTAGAAATGAAGATGAGTAGATGACAAATATCATTCATATCACCGGATTTTAAACACTTAGGAATCATCACATTTTAGGGAAATTCAGTAATAAAGAAGCCTATAAATTAAGAAAAAATCGAGATTTTTGTATTCATAATGACAAAAAGTCCACGTCACAGACTTGAAGAATGAAGTGTTCGTTTAGGATAACCCTCAATGACTTTGAGTATTTTAGAAAAAAAAACCAAGACCTGAAAACAGATTCTGCATATAAAGGTTAATGCTTACTGAATTTTTCGTCAATTTTTGAGATTTTCGGGTCAGTGTAGACAATTACCTCATTTTCTGTATATTTATATTATATTTGTATATTTTTGTATAGAGAACAGTAATAAATATATATTTGTGTGAAGGACTATTGTTTTCAATTGCTTAGAATTCAGAATAGGTAAGCCTACTGAAAATCCTAAAAAGCAAAATAAGAATGTAATTTGAATTTCGCGCCGAGCCTGCCGAAAAATGTGATAAAGTAGTAACCTATAAAATATTAGTTGAGACAACAACCGCTTGGGGTTCCAAACAGTTGTTTTAATCATAGTACGTCAGTGTCCGATCTATTCTACTTAGGGGCCGTTCCACTTGGCGATCAAAACGATCAAAATGCTCCTTTAGCCGTTCCACTTAACGACCGCGGTCTTTGTGAGCGCGGCAAAATCATCGCTCACTCCAAGCTCAAATCGACCCACACATTTCGATGTTCTGTGACCAAAGGTATGTTCTGTGACGACCTATCTCAATAGATGCTTGAAAGTGAAAGAGGACGTTCAGAATACAGTTTAGATATATGTATTATAATATTTCTAACTGTTGTACACTTTAATTAAATTTATTGCCCTAACCCCTAACTTCTACTTTTTTCAATCTTGTCATTTCTTTCATGACAGCCCAAAACGCCCTAAAGTCCGTTCCACTTGAGTTAACATAATAGCGCTAGCAAGCAAGTGGAATGGGGAAAAGAGCGGTCGTGAGCGTGAGCGTTGTGATCGCCAAGTGGAACGCCCCCTTAGTTATCTGTGTTCACAATAGCCTTCCGGTCTCTGATGCTGTGAAAGTATGAGAAGTACTTCCTCGAGTTCAATATTTGGGACTCTACCTTATCTCTGAATGTTCATTTTGTATATCAGGATCAGTTGAAATTAAAGATGTTGGCGATCTGAAATAGAAAGTTGATTCAAAAATTTTTTACTCCTCTATGCCAACTTGATGAAGAGCTAATATCAAGAAACTTTGTTTCTGGTCATAATGAAGAAAAATGCTTTGATCTATGTGAAAAATTCTTATTGATACCTACTTTTTTATCGTATGAGCTAACATACAGCAAATATCAATACAATACGAAATTTCTACCCACTACCCATAATCAACTGACGCCACTGTACTCACCTTTGTTGTTTGTTGCTGTTTATAAATAATAATGTTTTTCACATGTCTTGCAAATAATACAGTATTTCGACATTTTTCTGAAGTAAATGAACTTCAATATCACTATAAGGCACATTAAAACTTAGGATCACAAATACTAGCGCAAATATCTTGAAAATAACAGAAATATTCCAGGTTAGGTTAATGTTTATAAACAGCAGGGGGGGGGGAATGTAAACACTGAGATCTTTTCTTCATTTTTGCCTCTGTTTACATCTGACAGGGCCCATCTAGTTAATCTATATCTATGTCTATGTCTATAATCTTTGCCCGAAACGAGTATCGTTTTGACAGTTAGTACGTGAAAGCTGGGTTTATTTGTTTATTTTTACGTTTTTATTGCGATCAAAAGATATGCCTGAGGAAAAAACCGTGAAAAACACTAATTATTGTGTTTATGAATGTAATTCTAAAAAATGTAGGAATCCTGGAGCCCATTTTCGTGGTTCAAATCAAAATGTTTACTTTACCAATAAACTAGAAGAGTGGAAACTGATGTCAATTGAAAACAATGCTTTATATGTTTTGAATTATTTCATAAACTATCACTATGAAAACATTTCTGTTGCTGGAGAAGAAAGCTGTACCTTCACTAAACCTACCAAAAAAAGCAGTTCAAGTCATTTACAATTTTTGTTCTGATCGTTCTTGTACAATACCTAATTATCATTCTTATCGAAATAAAGTACTTTGAGTGTACTTGATGTTTTGAATATATAGAAGTCTCAACAATTCGAGGAGCCTAGTTGAAAGTGCTGAATTCAATCCATATGTTAATGTGCAATAAAACTAGGGACCTTGTGAGTTTAAGTGATTCTCTCGATGGTTGCAAAATTGAACTTATGTTTAGCAGTGATCAAATCTACATGTGGAATTTCAAATAAATTCCGAGAATTGGCAATTTTAAACAATACATCATACATATATGTATCAATTTAATATTAATAATAGCTTGATAATATTGACGTTCATTTAGCAACGGACAAGGGGCAATCAATCGATAGATGAGTTGAATTATTTTATTTTATTATAACTACAGCCTAAGACACAAGTGAGATGCAATAAATGAATAATACATTAAAATCTAGAGTAATGAATTCTTCAACATGATTAATCGAGGATCACGTCATGTTCTGCATACATACAGTTCTCTGATGAATGTCCATTTTTATTCAAAATTTATCACCCATTTTCTATTCATAGATTTTTTCCCTTCCTAAAAACAAACAAAATTAGTAGCTTCTATTAAATGAATATATTGTTCATGCTGATGTTCATTTACATTACAATTTTACCTTCACAATCAGTAGAATTGTCAAAATATGAGATATAGGATTGTGATTCATCTAATGTTGTCGATCTTATCGGGGAAATCCCTTTATCATTTCTTTTTCTGAACATATGCGTCCCGTTTGGTCGGATGCGGCCAGTATAAAGGTTGCCATACAATTCAAGGATTTGTGATCGATGTTTCCTGGATGCTGTTATTGGTAAATTTTTGAAAAAGAAAATATTTTCTTCGTCCTATCACACTTTTTCTTCCTTTCACCCGCTTTTTGTTCCCCCTGTGGTTCCCTCCGTGGTCTGCCTTCTGTTTGAAGTCTCTCTTAACGACCCAAGAGAGTGAAGAGTCTGATTTCCTCCCCTACTTCCTGTCATCTGCCGTAGACACTACGACTGTCCTGTTTCTGTGTACATATAGTTAAAAAACAACAGGAATTACTTCACGATTTTTTTTTCTTTTCTTCTGTTTTGTGAGGATGCCCGGAGAAGAAAAAACGATAAGCGAACTATATGATGAGATATTGAAGAACCGTGACGAGATAAAAAACTTCATTGCTGCTTATGAAGCTCGCGTGTTGCTGAAGATTGAGGAAGTTAACAATACTGTGGTAGCATTACAGAACGAGAATTTACAACTAAAGGAGGAAGTTGAATTCCTCAGAAGATCTTTGAATAAGAAGAATATTATTATACATGGGCTGAATAAGGGACGTGAGGAAATAATGGCTGAAATCGTATCAGAAAACATCAACTCTCTGTTAGGTGTGAATTTGAGTCCGCTGGATATTAGTGATGTCTATCCGCTTGGCAAAACAGAAAATTGCCCCATCAAAGTAGAATTTATATCAAACTTAAAAAAAAAACTGTTTTGCAAAATTGTGGTAGACTGAGGGGAAAGAATACCACTTCAGAGACGGCGTCAGAAAATTTTGAGGAAACATCTTGTTCTTGCTAGGCAGGAGGAAAAGTACAACAGTTGTTTCATAAGGGGAGATAAACTGATTGTGGATGGAACTACGTTTGAGGTGGAGGACTTGAAGAGGAAGGAGAGTCTAGAGGAGAATCTTTCTAGAAAGCCTGCCAGTGCACCACATACTCCCGTGGTTGGTGCATCTTCCAATGTTCCTGTAGCAGAGGTGATTCCTGCGGGCACTCCAAATCTCCCGGTAAAAAAAACCGAACTCAAATCAAGTTGGTAAACGAGTGCAGGATATACCAAAGAACAAGCCAGTAACGCGGTCTATTAGACAGTAGGTAACTGGTTGGGTGCCGGATTATATGGTGGATGCGCTGTTTTCGTCTCTGTCTGTTTCGTTTGTGATTGTCCTGTCTTACCGTGGACCGGTACATCAGAGACTTCGCAGTTGACACTGTGGAGACCTTCACTTTACAGGATCATGAGGAATTCAGTAGGATTTTAAAGGTAAATGATGAGTTCAACAATTTCAAAGCACTCCATAGTAATATACGGAGTATCAACAAGAACTTCGATGAATTTCGGGTATTTTTGGACAGCGTTGATGTTTGTGTTGATTGTGTGGTGTTGACAGAATCATGGATTGTGGAAAGCCCTGAACTATTTAACATACCGGGCTATAGCCTAGTTTACAGCGAGGGAAGCATTAATCAAAATGATGGCATTTTTGTTTACATCAAGTCTGAATATCATTACACGTGTAAAATGGTTCCAATAGAGACTATTAGAGCTGTCCAACTCACAATAGAACTAAATGTGGGTAAAACCATACAGCTGACGGCGGTGTATAGACCTCCTTCAACGGATGTATTCGAGTTCAATAGGGGACTGCAGTTATTTTTGCAGAACAATTATGGCGGCGACCACTATTCAATTCTCGTTGGAGACTTTAATGTCGATATATTGAGTGACTCTGATAGCAGCGGTGAATATTTGAGTATATTGGGTGAATTCGGATATGTGTCTGTGATAAACGATGTAACCAGGGTGCAGGGGAGTGGAGGAACGTGTCTTGACCATATTTTCATAAGATCGAGGTGTGAGCTCGCTGACCGTATGATGCCTCTTATAGTTCGGACTAATATTACTGACCACTATACCACTGCACTACAAATTGTTCTCGATTCCGATGAGACTATACCACACAGGTATCGAACAAGCATCCGCCTCGACCATCAGAAACTGATAGAAAAAGTTAGAAATATTTCATGGCACACTGTAACTTCGGAGCACGTACCAGATAAGGCAGCTAATGAGTTCGTGAGCATTCTCAGGCGGGCTGTGGAGGATTGTTCCTGTACTTATCAGGTTAGGAAGAGGGAATCGAAGATAGCGCCGTGGATAACTCGTGGTCTGGTGAAGTCCATACATACAAAGAACAACCTATTCAGGAAATTGAGGGTTCACCCTGATGATACTACCTTGAAACTCCAATATAGAAACTATAGGAATAAACTGACCAACCTGATAAAAAAAACGAAATATGAGTATTATCAGAATCAAATCAATATCAATTCATCAGACACGAGAACATTATGGAGGATAGTGCAAGATGTCACTCATACTAGAGGAAAAAGACTTGGAATATCCCGGATAGCCGATGAGAATGGTGATATTTTAACCGAAAAGAAACGTATAGCTGATGAGTTCAACTCGGTATATTCGCAGATGGGAAAAGCGATGGCTGAGGCTATAAAAAGGGATCCAGCATATATACCGCGGCGACCAAGTTCTTGTGGCTCGTTCGTTTTACTCCCGACTGATGAGAACGAGGTATGTGATCTGATCAGAGGGCTGAAGTCTGGTAAATCTGTAGGTGTGGATGGGATCCAGGTGGACACCGTGAAGGTTCTATCACAGTTTATCAAGGAACCTTTCACTTATGTAATAAATTTGTGCTTAGAGGGGGTGTGTGGCCTGGGGCGTTCAAGGAGGCGATAGTTGTTCCTATATATAAAGCAGGTAGTGATAAGCTCGTATCAAATTATAGACCAATCACTTTGATAACGCAGCTTGCTAAGGTAATGGAGAAGGTTCTCAAAAAAAGATTATCGGCTTATATAAGCAGATATAATATTCTGTCCGAGAAACAATTTGGTTTCAGAGAGGGGGTGTCCATGGAGGATGCTCTGCTGTCTCTGTCTTCGATGGTGTCTGCGGCTCTGGATGAGGGAAAGCCAAGTCTGTGCATGTTCATTGATTTGTCCAAGGCCTTCGATACCGTTAGCCATGAGTTACTGCTGCGAACGTTGGAGGATATAGGTATCAGGAGCGGTCCCTTGGAGTTGTTCCGAAGCTACCTAACAGATAGAGTTCAATCTGTGAGAGTGGATGATAAGCTGAGCGATTGGAGGTCGGTGGAGTTCGGAATCCCTCAGGGCACGTTTTCAGGCCCGATACTCTTCAGTATCTATATAAACGGAACGTTTTCCATTAGTTGTGGGGGGGAGATTATAGAATTTGCTGATGATACTGCAGTTTTTTATAGAGCAGATAATTGGGAGGAGCTCAGAGCCGTTGTGGAGTCAGGTATTCCTCTGCTGAAAAATTGGTTTGAACATCACCTATTAACGGTAAATCTACAAAAAACAACTTACCTGCCATTCACTTGTAATCGATCTAGTACTCCGACATTCGACTCCATCAGAATTATAACGTTGGGGGAACAGCATACCATACTACCTGAGGAAAAAGTTAAGTACTTGGGTGTTATGATTGATACAAACCTGAAATGGAATGTACATGTACAATTCGTCTGTAAAAAATTGAGAACGATACTTTATAGGTTCAAATATCTGAAGAGCATACTTACACTCCGTCAGGCGAAGATACTGTATCGTGCACTAGTTGAAAGTCACTTGAGATATGCTGTTGCTGTTTGGGGTGGTGCCTTAAAGACACATATTCGTCCACTCGAAGTCCTGCAGAAAAGATTTTTGAGAGTGATACTTTCCCGGGATATGCTGTACCCGTCTGATAGTTTGTACTTGGAGGCGAGTGTTTTTGATATCCGGCAACTTTACTACTCCGCTGTCGCCCTTAGATACCACTCCAAAAAATGTGCGTCCTTGCCGTCTCACTCATATGAGACCCGAAGAAGACTGTACACCCTACCTCGAGTACAGAAGTGTGTTGGACAGCGCTCATTCTGCTACAGTGCCCCGAAGTTGTATAATTCCATCCCTCCGGAGATTCAGCGAGTCGCTGGACTGCCGCGGTTCAAGAAGCAGTTGAGAACTTTCATCATGAGCCTGCATCGTAGGGTGATTGCCGATCTGGTTGAGATGCGGAGTTGAGGTGTGACCTAGTGGTTACTTGTGTGCGCTTTCGGTGATGTTGCGGTGCTTGTGAGGACATGGTAATCCGCTGCTGTTGTCGGAATGTGCGTTGCTTTTGCTTATGTCGGCATCGTACCTTTATTGTTCTGATTTGTTATTGTGGTGTTTGACTGTTTGCTGCTCTTTTTGAATTATTGCATTCATATTGATTATTTAATTTTTTGAAAACTCGAAACAAGTGTTTATACACTTATCGAGTTATTATTGTTTATTCTTGTTATGTTCTGGTTATTTTCATATATTTGTACGAATAAACAAGTTATTATTATTATTATTATTATTTCGTAGTACGTACAACCTTGTAGAGTAGCAGGGCTAAAATATGCTTGCAAATTCCAGACAATCTTGCTTAGTGAATAGTTTAAGGCTTTCACGACCGGATATACTGGTATGAAAAGAGTCTTCCGGGCTTATTGGCCGTGGTCTATTAGGAATAATTTCACCTAACGTTTCGCCTACAACTTCGGTAGGCATCTTCAGAGGATTCTCGGTCTAAGGTTGTACCTCGAACGCTGAATTTCTGACACTGGCGCGTTCGAACCGGAAACGTCATCTGCGCGCCAGTTTATGGCGGGAAAAAGTGGCGCGTCTACGTGCGCGATGCTGATTGGCCCATCGCTCCCGCTTCGTGTCGGCTTGATCTTTGTTTTTTCTAAGGTCGGTAACCAGGCGCTATGCAAGAAAGGGGTCTCCTCTTTTCTATTTATGTTATTTTTGTGTTTATAAATTTCAATTGCTTCCATGTTCAGCCTGGGATAGTAACTTCTAATATTGGAAATAATCTCCGCTTTTGAGAAATCTATGTTGTGTCCATCTATTAGCGCATGTTCTGCTAGTGCGGATTTTTCTGTCTGATTCAGTCGACAGCACCGTTGGTGTTCCTTAATTCTTGTGTTAATACTTCGCTTTGTTGTGCCAATATAGACTTTGCCGCAGTCACAAGGTATTCTGTAAATACCAGCTTGTGAAAGTGGGTCAACTTTGTCTTTGGTTGTTTTGATCATTTGCCCAAGTTTTTGTGTCGGCTTATAAATGGTCTCGATGTTGTGCCTTTTCAGTATTTTTCCAATTCTATCTGTGACCTTGGGGATGTATGGTAAGATGGCTCTCCCGTTAGGTGTAATTTGTGATGTGTTATCATCACAGGTGGAAGTTTTTGTTCTTATTGCCCTCTGAATTTCTTTGGTATTATAGCCATTGGCGATGAATGCATTCTGTAAATGTTCAAGTTCATCCTCCAGAAATTCCGGCTCGCATAATCGTCGGGCTCTTTCTACGAGTGTTTTGATAACTCCTCGTTTCTGTTTGGGGTGATGATTAGACTCCTTATGTAGATATCTGTCAGTGTGGGTTGGTTTTCTATAAACCCTGTGTCCTAGTTTCCCATTAGGCTTTCTAGTTACCAAGACGTCTAGAAATGGTAGTGCACCATCCTTTTCAACTTCCATTGTGAATTGAATATTTGGGTGCCTACTGTTGAGATGGGTTAAGAAAGCTTGCAATTCTTCATCTCCGTGACCCCAAATGACGAAAGTATCGTCTACATAACGTAGCCACGTAGATGGTTTCTTCGATGTCGATTCGATGGCACTTTGTTCGAATTTCTCCATGAAGAAATTCGCAATTGCAGGACTTAGAGGGTTTCCCATGAAATTCGAACAAAGTGCCATCGAATCGACATCGAAGAAACCATCTACGTGGCTACGTTATGTAGACGATACTTTCGTCATTTGGGGTCACGGAGATGAAGAATTGCAAGCTTTCTTAACCCATCTCAACAGTAGGCACCCAAATATTCAATTCACAATGGAAGTTGAAAAGGATGGTGCACTACCATTTCTAGACGTCTTGGTAACTAGAAAGCCTAATGGGAAACTAGGACACAGGGTTTATAGAAAACCAACCCACACTGACAGATATCTACATAAGGAGTCTAATCATCACCCCAAACAGAAACGAGGAGTTATCAAAACACTCGTAGAAAGAGCCCGACGATTATGCGAGCCGGAATTTCTGGAGGATGAACTTGAACATTTACAGAATGCATTCATCGCCAATGGCTATAATACCAAAGAAATTCAGAGGGCAATAAGAACAAAAACTTCCACCTGTGATGATAACACATCACAAATTACACCTAACGGGAGAGCCATCTTACCATACATCCCCAAGGTCACAGATAGAATTGGAAAAATACTGAAAAGGCACAACATCGAGACCATTTATAAGCCGACACAAAAACTTGGGCAAATGATCAAAACAACCAAAGACAAAGTTGACCCACTTTCACAAGCTGGTATTTACAGAATACCTTGTGACTGCGGCAAAGTCTATATTGGCACAACAAAGCGAAGTATTAACACAAGAATTAAGGAACACCAACGGTGCTGTCGACTGAATCAGACAGAAAAATCCGCACTAGCAGAACATGCGCTAATAGATGGACACAACATAGATTTCTCAAAAGCGGAGATTATTTCCAATATTAGAAGTTACTATCCCAGGCTGAACATGGAAGCAATTGAAATTTATAAACACAAAAATAACATAAATAGAAAAGAGGAGACCCCTTTCTTGCATAGCGCCTGGTTACCGACCTTAGAAAAAACAAAGATCAAGCCGACACGAAGCGGGAGCGATGGGCCAATCAGCATCGCGCACGTAGACGCGCCACTTTTTCCCGCCATAAACTGGCGCGCAGATGACGTTTCCGGTTCGAACGCGCCAGTGTCAGAAATTCAGCGTTCGAGGTACAACCTTAGACCGAGAATCCTCTGAAGATGCCTACCGAAGTTGTAGGCGAAACGTTAGGTGAAATTATTCCTAATAGACCACGGCCAATAAGCCCGGAAGACTCTTTTCATACCAATCTTGCTTAGTATCTGTATATAATATTGTCAACTTTCACACCATCATTTTTATAAGATATCATTTCCTCAATATGATGGGGTTGTCCTTGTAGAATTCCAATGTTTTGAAATAATTTTTTCCCACATAGAATCAAATGATTGCATTGCAAACACTTGCTCACCCTCTACCCAGCATCTGTGAGCATGGAAATATTGGAAAATTTCCTATAATTAGAGGAAATTGAAGATTGGTAAACCGGTCACCCCATACATGAAAGTACAGAAGATGATTATTTTCATAAAGGTAACTTACAAATATAAATCATTACTGAATATAAATAAACTTCATATTTTGTATAATATTCTCAGGTAGAAATAAAAAATTTCCAAAATTGAAGCAAACTGCAGTTCCTTCGAAGAACCTACCAATCACTTCAGAAGTTCACGGTTCTCAAGCTTCTTGCTGCTCTTACCAGAAAACTATTCATCCTGAAGCCAGTTTGTCCAGTCGGACAAAGATATACTATTCCAGGGTAGAAAGAAGAGAAAGTGTAAATGATTCCTGTTGTGCAGAAGTTCGATCTGAAGAAGATATGCAAGCTGCCCTGGAATTAATGAATCTTTTGAACTAGGGTATTGAAATGAGTGAAACCTGGTAGAAGAAGTTATTGTACCTCAAACTTGTGATTTTAACGTACAGGTAGATACCTCCAGAATTTCAACACTAACTGATCTCTTGAAAGATGACAAGTCTTCGAAATACTTTACCGGCATTAATTCTCAAATACTTGATTCTATAGAGTATTTATTTAGTAAAGTATCGAAAGATTCAAGGCAGCATCAGTTAAATATCCGACAAAGAATAGTTTTGACTCTAGCTCTATCATAATATATGTAACTTTGTCAATTCTCTTCAGTATTTCCCAACAAGTCTGTAAAAATTATTTTTATGACCCATTGAGTGTTTTGTTTGTCATCTCGAAACCAAAGGTGTATTTTCCATCGATAGATGAAATAAAGCGAAACATGCCAAAATGTTTCTCTGGCTTTGAAAATACGAGGGTTGTACTTGACTGTATTGAAATATATGCCCAGAAACCGTCTTGCTTATGTTGTAGAATTAAGTTGTATTCTCAGTATAAAAGTAGTACCACTGTTGAATTCATGACTGGTGTATCCCCAGGAGGTATTATAACATTTGTCAGTGAACCGTATGGTGGTAGAGCCTCTGACAAAACCATATTTGAAGACAGTGGTCTCATTGACAAATTTACAACAATGGTTGATAAAGGCTTTCTTATAGAGGATTTTTGTAGAATGCACGGTATAGAACTCATTCGACCACCATTTTTGAAGAAAGAAAATCAATTAACACCAGAAGAATCTCTGAAAAATCAGAAAATTGCATCTGCTCGCGTTCATAGTAAGAGGGCATATCAAATATTGAAATTTTTCAAAATATTGAGTGGGAAAATTGAATGGAGGTTAATACCTGAAGTACATGAAATATTTACAATTGCCTGCGCAATTACCAATTTATCAAGTCCTATTCTATCAGATGAAAGGTTTTAATGTACTCTATTTAAAATTATCCTTCATTTATATGCAAATATAATAACTGTTGTGTATTACAAGTAAATATATGCATGTATTGATTGATTCGTTTTATATTTAAACAAATTTATTGCTATTGCAATGAGTAACTCCTAAGTGCTGAAATTTTTGATAGGTAGAAGGTAAGTGAACAAATGATCAAATGAGATATAAACATATGTTTTACTGTATATTATTTTCAAATAATTTTTTTTTAAAGAAGTGGTATTTGATGTTTCTCAACATTTCTTTAGCAGAAGCATAGTCATAATTTTCTTTGATTATTTTCAAACTATCATAGTAGATATGATGCATATATCACAAAATATCATTTCTCTAAACTGAGCACTGCTTCATTTCACAAAGTCTGAAAATAATATCAAAATTATTGTTCAGGAACGATTTACATGTTCCAAAATACCTCCTTTTATATACGATATTACGGAAAATAAATGTCTATTTTTAATAAAATAAGCTGTGATATCAAAGATAAACCATGAATCTCTAGGCACTACTCGAAATAAAGCACAAAATCATAAGACACCCCCCAATTTTGCCCCATTGACCTATTGGGAACTTCTGCGTAGATGCCAGCGCCTCGGTGGTGAAGTTTTGAACCCTTGAGCGCTAGTACAATAGGCGATTCAACTTCATCTCGAAACCACCTAGCGGCAAAAATTTCAAACTAGTTGTGAGTATACCTTACTTTGAGGTTGTACTGATTTCATAGTGATTCTTGACGAATTTACACTTTCTACAGTTGTTGGTGAGAGTTGACAACTTCAAAGTTTATTTTAGTTATTTAGATTGATTTATTTGTGTGAAAATAAGTGATATAAGACTCAATATATCGAGAAGTGGAATTTCTTGTTGTGTTTATGGTTGTGAAAGTCGTTCTCACAAGGACCACGATTCATTTCATTCTTTCCCAAAATATAAAACTAGTAAAGTTGAAATAACCAACAAAAATGGTATTGTTGAGAAAGTGGACTTGAGAAAAATTTGGGAAAAGAATTTAAAGTGCGGAAGAAAAATAACTGAATTCATGAGAGTTTGTTCGAAACATTTTGAAGAATCATGCCACGAAGTGAGTTGTGTGTGAATATCATTTGAATTACACATTATTTCATACATTGTATTTTCAGGAGACTATGGGATACCCAGAAAAACGAATGTGACTCGTCTGAGGTTGAAGAAAAATGCATTTCCTACAAAAAACCTTCCTAAGGGATCTCATGAGACCACTAATAGAAAGAAAAGACGGACTTTATTCAAATATGAACCTGCCCATGAATGAATTATTAATAATGCATTATGTACTCTTCAATTAAAATTAATTCATTTCCAGTTGAAAACCAATTGTGGATCAATGGAGGAAGAGCAAGAAACTGATGAAGAACTCCCTACACAGGGAGGAAATACCTATTCTTATAGTCCTTATATTAAAGTTATAATTTCAGGAAATAACTAGAACATCCGATGAATGGATGGCTGCTGAAGCTTTATGTGCTTTGGTGAAGTAAAGTATGAAGAAGTTGCAGTCCAAGTTAGCTTCTGATAAGGCAATATTCGAACAAAGCAATCTGATATCTTGCCTTAAGCCAAATGAGGATGCTATAATGGTAGACAGAGATTTCTTAATTGATGACATTTGTTCAGAAAACAAAATCAAACTCATTCGTCCTCCATTCATGAGGAATAGGAAACAAATGACCCTTCAAGAAGTGGAACAAAACTTGTTTATTGCCAGAGCAAGAGTCCATATAGAAAGGGTCAATCAGAGAATAAAAATTTTCAAAATTTTGAGCAATGTTTTGCTGTGGAATTTGGTGCCTAAAGTGGAAGAAATTATGACATTATGTTTGGCGATAGTTAATATGTCAACTCCAATTTTTTCAAATGATAAATTTTGAGAGTAGTACTGTAGTAGTATATACAGTAATGTACGGATAATCCAAAGTACCCTATAATCTAAACAGCCTCAATTCGTAATTTCTCTCTAGTAATGAATCTATAATCCGAACCTGTTCGGATCAGGCATATAATTCAGATTGATTTGATAAACTGAACAGTTAGCTTTCTTACGCATATATTACTGTATTGTACAAATATAGTTTATGTATTTTGTAAACATTTTTGGCTTAAATTGTACAAATTGTTTTTCTAATCAATTGTATGCATATTGTATATGTACCTAGATGAATTTTCTGTGTAATGAAATTTTTTTGTGGATTAAGCACTTTCGTTACAGGGAAATTCCACTGTACTTATGTTATGTCAGTAATAGAAACCTAGATGGTTGTAATTTCCTCACATATGTTTTTTCATTGTCTATTGTGCAATAAAGAAAATAGATTCAGTATCTAGTTTACTTGAAAATTACTTTCTATATTCTTCCTTATGTTACCAAGGTTTTATTAGCAACCTTCAGTTAGTTTTCATGAAATATAATACAGATTTTTTAAAATTATATTCAAGGAGAGCTATTTATAATTCCTTTTTAATGATACATACATTGAAACAAACAATAGAACAGTTATTCAGATTATAAAGATTTTACAATAAGCTAGTCCAAATAAACAAAACATGATATAAAATTATAAATATATATATATATATATAATACATTATACAATCAGTATACATGAACCAGTTCCTTCCTTAGTAGACTTTGCTACTGATATTTTTTGAATTAGGACTAACATAATTCATAATTATATCAGAAATTCATGACAGTTTGTTGAATGTTAAGTAATTTTGGAATATAAAAGTATTGCTCGAGAAATGCAATACTGGAATTTGTCATCTTGGAAATGACAAATGTCCGAATATCCTCTTCAACCTGCATCGGTAATTGATGTTTAGGAGGGACTTTGCTTTTCAAGCATGAGGTTTTCAGTATTGGAAGGGCTTCATATTTGGTTTTTGACAATTTTTTCTTATTTGTCCACCATCATTTTACATCTGTACTTGATACCTTCTCAAATTTGTTGAGATCAGTCCTGCAACAGAAAACACCCGGAAAAGCAAAAGAACTAAACATTATATTGTGTATATATTATTGTCCGATTGCAAGTCCTGATTCAGACATTAATTAAATCGAATTTAATACAACCTAGTACAGTGCAAAAGAACAGCCGAGATATGCTTGCATTTTCCACCTAAACCAGCCTTACAGGAACAGCGGAATGCTGATACTACAGCTGATCCCTCGTCTACTAGAATTTTGCCAGTTATCTCATGGGGATATTTCAAAAACCCGATGTGTGCTTTTCTCCAGATTACCACACATTATTAGGTGTCCAGCATTTAGGATTGCTTCTCCTATAATATTAAGTGAATGAAAACTATTTTGATAATTTATTTTGTTTGTACCCACCTTCTACGACACTCCTACTATTCGGAACGGCTTCCAAATATCTAAAGTATTCATTTAAAGTAAGCAATACTCTAGTTTCGTATGAATCCATCATTCAAACTAAGAATATATTATATTATATTAGAATAAACCTGTTCAGAACTGGACCCGCGAATAAAGCTATTAACTCGCTCAAAGAAAGTACAACACAAAGTGTTTCAGCAAACTCAATGTTTACAGAGGGCGCAACCTACCCTTGAATCGCGTATAAACGAACATCAGCTTTTAATGAGTGGAAAAGTAGTAACTACTCTCTGATCATTATGATTTGACATGAGGTTACCCTGTTTCGAGGCTATCGAACCATAGAATCTGCTAAAATAAACAATATTATCTGATTGAAACAGGTTAGAATTTTGAAATTCTCATTTTCATATTTTGAATTTAGTATTCAGTTTGGGATTATTTCGGGTTTGTTTTATTCAAAATGAGTTCAAGTGGCCGAAATTTCATTGAAGGAGAAAGGTGCAGTCACTCTGATCTAGTTCAGACGTAAGTATTTGTAAAATTGTTAATAATTTCTCCATACATAGTTCAAGGCAAACATTTCGATAAACAATAGTATAATATTACATGTTCGCGAGCATGTTCGTATACATTTAATAGAGTACATATTTTTTTTTTCAGTTAGAAAACAAGTCGACGAACGCAGTATATCAATTGCAGAACAAAATGAAAAATGGGTAATCCTTATTACAAGAGAAATCAACAATGCCGCTGAAGTGCCAAGAACTCAAAAGAAACTTCACACTGCCCAGCTAAATTAAAAAAGGGCAAATGTTGCAAATGAAAAGGAGTACCTAAACTAGTTTTGTTCGGATAACTAAAAAACATACCTTTATTCATATTTTGAATTTCTAAACAATTTTAGAGTACCTATAGTAGAAATTTCATCCATCAGAATTTCCATTAGAATCTGAATGAACTCTGCAATACTCAATTTAAAAATTTTCATAAAGCAATGCATTGAACATGACCCACCGATCTAATACAACACAGTAAAAGGTTTCTTCACCTCATTTTATATTTAATTCCAGGTTAAGAAATATCTGCAGGGAAAATGGCTCAAATGACGATCCAGGAACAACACAAAATAAAATATTTACATGTGAGTTCAGTGGATATTATTTTTATTGTGGTTGAAAGACTTCGGTCAACCGCCTTTTGACTCAGTCAACAAAGAATTGATATTATTTTTATAGATTTTCTTGTTTCAGAACCTTTGACCTGCTTGAATTAATAAATATGGTGAAGGAATTGAAAAAGGACAAAAACATTGATAACGTTTTTATGCATTAGTTAATTCTCTGGATTAAAATAGTACAATAAACCACAGTTACTACTATTACTGATCTTTATTTTTAGGAAGATGTCCTACCAACAGGTAGCGGTTTGTACCAACTCTGGCTGAGTACAAACAGTAGGTGCAAAAATGTTGGCTGTATCAGGGGAGCATATGTAGCCGTTAGTCAACAAGTACGACAGCTCTTTGAGCTACCATAATATTGGTATTTGCATATATGCAAACTGATTATGCTCATATTATGATCCTCATTTCATAATTTCCTAGTTTCAATTGCTTTAAATCTATTTAAGATGGTATTGATGAAGACTTACAAACACGAGTGCAGTGTCGTGATAATGAAGTTATACGACATCAACCACCTTTTCTCGACAAATGGCTACAATCAAGAGATCAAAGTCCTGAAGGAAGAAATAAAAAAGCTTTATTATTGAAGGGAACTGAAGAATGCCTACACTGAGGAAGAAAAACTAAGTTACAAGAAAAGTAGCTTGTTTTGAAAAAAACACATTTCAATATACATATTTAGAAATTAAAATTAAACAAAAAGAATATTATATTCTTTTCAATAAATAAATGAAACAATTTATCAATGTTTGGTATATTTAGAATATGATAATGAATACCCTTGTCAAATCCTTCAAGTTATCACAATATTTCAATCTCTACTCAATCATAAATTTTTTACAAGTATGAAATCATTTAAATAGGTTTTTTTGATATTTTTCTGTGTATCAATGAAATCAGTATTGAGCATTAATTTATTTCAACTTTCATCACACATCAAGATGTTAATTCACGCTGCATTTCTACTTCGTTTATTGTATCGTGTTGGATTTTCTTGGCTTCCGTTGGAGTCCACTACTACCTTAGTTATTAATGATTATACATACGGGTGAGTTAACACAGTGAATTTTCTCACCAATATGTTTTCATCACCTTTTACAATTTTCATATTCGCATCACAAATGGCCTGAACATTTGGAAAAAAAATTTCCCTTCCTATTTTGAAAGCTCATCTTGTGGACGACCGAGATTATTTTAATATGTGTACAGTTTAGAGCTCCAATAACATTTGATAATGAATGGATATAAGTCAGATTAATTCCTATTGCGTTATTCCTGTGTTCTGGGGAGATGATAATCTACAGCCAGATAATTAAATCATAAATTGTTTCAGAAAATAAATAAATTTCTTTTTGGAGGAAATATAATTATTGCCACTATGCCTAATTATTGTTATGCAGACCCATTAACCCATACAATTAAATTAAGATTTCCGTGGAAACTACGATGATTAACCACGTCTCTACCGAGTTAATTCGCCGAACATCACCGATTAGTTGACCACCTCTTTGACATTAGTTTGACCACTGATTTAGCCTTAACATGCGTTTCAGAAACCCAAAAGTGCGTTTGACGTACAATTTACCTGCAATATTTGACCACTCTGTCAACTGACAGGCTGATCAAGTTCAAGTAGTTAACCATACTTTCTGCAACTCAAATGGCACTTGACCAGAGATTTGACAGCTGATTAGTTAATTTTTACGTTGATCGGCGTTTCAGAAACTGGCCGTAAATGTTTTAATAACAAGTGAGACCCTTGAGGTAAAAATTTTCATTAAAGATTCTGAATTATCATCTAAAGATTTGAAATAGATCCTACCTTATATCTCAAGATTTCAAGGTGGTCCCAACTTAGAAATGAACTTTCTCGGTATAAATGAATATTATGTAGATGAACGAGGTTTGGGAGGTCCGGATGTTGAATTGTATAAATTGAACAAATCTTTATATTTGTTAGAAACATTTTTGTAAGGGGAAGCGAATGAAAATTTTGAAAAACTCTGACATTTCAGATGGTGGCGGATCAAATGTGACAAATTATAAGTAAAAAACCGAAATATTCATCATGTATCATAGTTTTGACATTTATTCTATATTCACAATCTCCCCTGATTATTTATGTTTATTTCTTCAGCTATAGTTATTAAGTTCAGAGATTTTATTTAAGTTCTGTTATTAAATTTTGTACATGAAGTTATTAAAATGATTTGGGTCTCAAGTTTTTCTCAGATGCACCTATTATGTTGATTACATTGATTCAAATACAAAATTTTGTGGCATGAGATGTTCCTACACCTTCTCTCTGGTTCTTGCTGAACAACAAATTGGATATGAAATGTGCTGTATTGTCAAAATACATTGATAATCATTAAGTTCTTGTGCTTCTATACAGATCAAATAATTTCGTCCAATTGATATCCATCAGTTATAATAAAAATGATTAATCAAACCAATTCATTGGTCAAGTAGGATTTAGTTTTGTTGCTTCTAGGTATTTGATTGAATTTAAAATATTCCATATCGACTATTCGACAATTAATTGAAATATATTTGGAAATCGCGCTCCTATTATGTATAACGAATTTACTGCGGCCTTCCGAAGTCCCAGTCGGCCTTCCCAATCCTTCATTTGCGGCGTTGTCACATTTTGTTCACGGCTATGTGTTTAAGATGGCTGTGCTTTAATGAAGAGACCAATCAATGACTCAGCCACATTTGAACAATTTCTGATCATCCAGCAAGAGGAAGACAAAGTTAAAGAAGAAGAAATCGAAGAAGATATGACTGTTGAAGTAGACTTCCAAGAGTACGAATCTGATTGAAATATTCAAATAAATCAAAACGATAATAATCAATAGCCATATCCGTAATATCTAGAACTTGGTGGGTATTGTTCCCCTTAAATTATCCTTAGTGAAATAGGCCTACAGGGAAAACCATGTTAAAAAAAACGCGCCGAGTACACTACCTCATAGGTGGGTGGAAATGTTGATAAAGCTCACCGTCTCAAAAAAGATTCAAGAAACCGAAAGTATCGACCGTTGGCCCCAAATAAATACCGACGCACACTTAGGATCGATGGGACTTTTGACACTTTATTCGTAATGGTAAACCACAGCTCGCCACCCCCCGGCCCCAGCAATTTTTTTTATTTGAAATGTCTAACTTAACCGGGCTATAGATTTGTGTGGGTTACAGCGCCAAAAATCACATTTAATCTCAATGCTTGATTCACAATGGACGTAACTTAAACGTAACACATTAACACATACGTCATACGAAAAGATTCCCTAAATGGGGTCAATTTTGCATTTGAATTCCATAAGTCGAATGTGAATGTAAAAATTACGCAACTCATTTTGAACACTTCTATTCTTATTAGATATGATTTCTATTGTTTAAATTTTTGTATTATACGTAGGTATGTGTTGAGTTACGTCCAATGGAGGCAGTGGCGACCTTAGGGGGTGGCGAACGGGGCAATCGCCCGGGGCCTTGCGCAAAATCCAAAGCAAATTTTAAAATTGATTTTATCCTCAATTATTCATAAGGGTAATAATATAAGCGTAAATTAAAATGAAGTTAGTTCACTTATGCATTCAGTCAACACATACTTGAAAAATTCAATGTACTCGAAAATTTCTTCTCGAAACACTGGAAGATCGGAGCTTCAGGGTTTGATGCAACTGAGACTACACGCCCCCAATCTAACTGACTATAGAAAAATAAGAAACCCTTGACCGATTGAGATTTATAAACATCAAAACAACACGAACAAAAAAGATATTTTATGTTTGTGGCACATAAAGATCATGATAGCATATTGGATTTAATTTATAACAGGAAAAGTTTGAAGGAAACAAAATCAACCTTGACTTGAAATAATCTTTGACAGTGTACAGTGAGTTAATGGAAACTAGGAAGGTGTAAAATAAATCAGCAAATCTTAGCTAAAACCAACATTCCGCAACCATATATGGTTGCTTTTTCAGGGCTAGAATTACAGATCAAGGTTAAATGATGTGAAATGAATAATAAAGAATACGAGAACATAAAACATAAGAAAACAACGAACCTTAGAATATAGAAAACCAGGAAGGAGCATATCATGCATTCTGGTGCGACGAGAATGGTGCACTCAATATGGCCGATACTCGTTTCCGTTTCGCAGTGGCGTAGGGCATTTGAATTTTCAATTACATTTCATTAACGAAATGGCATATTCCAAATCGGTCTAAAAAATCTTAACGAAGTAGGGGAGCAAAACACAATGCAATTTTAAATTGTTTTTAATGATTCTTTAACAAAATTAATCTGTTATACAGTTCTAATTCTTTCATCATCAACCGTATTTTTACAAATATAATTCAACCTGGTGATGAAAAAACAATTAGTTGTACTTTTTATCAAATGTATCAGACGATATATTCATTTCATGGTCCTTTATTCTTTACTCATATATTCCAACTGATCGATTTCAATTGGAAATAACCTAATAAAGGCCACAGATGACCGATTAAAACAATCGCCTGGAACATAAAAGGCTCCTCTCGTTAGGACCAAACCCAGGTTTCTTTACGAAACTCATCCATATCACTCTCTGTTTTTCATTTCTGGGAAATCTGGAAAAATAATTGAACTTATAAATTGTGAAGAACTGAATAATTGATAATTCAACGATACAACCATGGTTTTACTTCCGAAATGTCCCTTGAGACGAAATTAATAGCGCGATACTAACTATCAATGTCAGTTGGTTCAATGAAATTGATTACCGAACATCACCTACGCCCATGGTTTGTTACGGATAACCTCCAAATTCAGCAAAATTGAAATCCCGTGTTTTTCAGGAAAAAATGAATCATTTCAATACCAATATCACTTACCTGTGAAATGTTACACCAAATTTTTGGTTTTTTGGTGTTTTGAAATTGCCACACTCTGCACAACTAATCATTTTATCGAAAATGTTCTAAACTTAGAAAATGTGTTATAGCACTAAATTACGTGTATAAAATAGTTAGAAATTCACGGACGCACCTTTAAACATCGCCTAAAACTTAATTCAATACAGTTAAACTGCGAAAATATCAGAAAAAACCGAATAAAAGTACAATTTGCTGAGAGCACCACTTTCTTAATTCAAATTGAAACCAAACGATGACTCATTCGTGGTGCACTCTTGTCGCACTTCCGCTCTTGCATTAGGTGCGCATAGACTCCTTCCTGGTATTTTATATTCTAAGCAAACGAACACTACGGATACCACAAAATACAAAATAGCCTTTTACGGAGCATCGATACGCACTAAAACCAGTGAACTAGTAGAGAGATGAAGTGCTTCCACGGACGTAGACGTAGACGTTATAATTGACATATACACATGCGTCAGTTTTCAACGTTAACGGTAGCGTCAGCTTAACGGCCGACGTACACTAGCGTCCTTTCACGTATGGCCTAAACCCATGACACAGTTTAGTAATATAATATAATATAATATTATATTTCTAAACTGTGCCCATGATACAAAGAATACAAGATATGATCTTCCGGCGAACGAAAATGAGACCAGTTTGCGCACCGCGTCATCTGGAGAGTATTCTCGGGCGCGTAAATTGAATTTCAAGCAACTTCGGGTTTTAACATAATGCGAATTGTATCTTCATAGAGATTTTTTATCAGATATACGTTCTTTTGAGGCAACTTTTCTAATTGAATTGATTAAGCTAAGAACATAGCAATAATTGATTAATATTTTGAGAATCATTCCAGATTTTAAACACAAAAATTCTGGTTTCATTTGAATTATATTTAGGCTGAAGGACCTAAGTTCGATGGCCAATAAAGAACTGTTATTATTTTGTTTTTCATGAGGCAATTTTGTAATAGAATTGATTTAGCCAGGAATGAAGCAAGTATTTATTTATATTTTGTGACTCATTTGTCTGATTTCGAACGACAAATTTTTTAATTTGAAGAATACTCTTAATTTATGATGTACATATTTGTCTCCACTCAATGTTATATTCATTTAGCCACTGATAAATGAATGTAATAAATTCTCAGCCATTATTGTAATTGAATTTGATATTGTCATCAAAATATCAGTCTTTAATACAATTGAATTTGTTTAAATCTGGCTTATTTTTGAGAAACTTTGTTTTCTGAGACATTATATTGCACTGACCAAATCAGTCTTTAAGATAATTAATTGTTGAAAATAGCATGAAAATATGAGACCGGCTGAAGGACCTCGATCGATTGCCTGTTGACTTTGTCAATAAAGATCTGTTAGAAGTGGTACATAAGACGTATCATAAAAGGCTTTCAAGAATTTTCTCTTTTTATTACCTACAATAAGTAATTCAGGATTATTGTAGTTAAAGACAAAGGAACAGAAGAAAGAACAAATATATTTTGATATTTTCCTATATTGCTGTAAGAAGATTGACACAATTAAAAAATGTTTCGGACTACAGGCTCCCCACGCCCAACACTTGAACTGCATTGTACAAATAAATGTAGTAATCATTTCAATTAAAAAATGGAAAATAAATTAAAAATTATCAAACGAATAATACCGACAGTCAAGAATTTCCTAAAACTATTGTTTCCAAGTTCAGAATCACAATTCTACAAATATTTTATTAATTCTTTCCTTCAAAATGCACAAAATTGAAAAATTCCACAATTTGTAAGCAACAATATCAATATTTACATATACAATGTTGAATGAATGAAAATAAAATAATGTTTCATTTAGAAAATAAGTTTGTCCTTCTGTTCTCTTCAGAGATAAACACATGTTGTCTTCTTGGATTCTAGTTCTTATTTTTCAATTGTACACATTTTCATCCAATAATAGCTGATGTCATTTGAAATCTCGAGTTCAACAAACAATTGAATGAAGAATCATTCTTCAGTAGAATGCCTTTTTCTCTAAAATATCGTTTCGAAGAAGCATAATCCTTATGCTAATTCTATTCCTTGCATCTTCTTCAGGCACTCTTGCATTACAGTAATCAAACCATCAGTCATTGACCTAAAATCAACAAATCGTTTCATAATTTTAAGAGAAAATGTGACAAAATTTCTTTTACAATTAAAGAAAAAACAGCACTGCATCCAGTTATTATCATCAAATTTTCCTAGGACTCCACATCTCAAAAATTACCCTAGAGTTTGAATGTGAAAAAAGTTTCATTTTGTAGCAAGCTTGCCTTTTTGACCCACTCCCATTCAATGATTCAGAAGATGTTGAAACATTATTTGGGCTGTTTCCATTATCTATGTTGTTGGTTATTACCGACGTTTCGGCAAGCATTCGCCTGCCGTCTTCAGGGTGTTGTTGGTCCTGAGAAGGACCGGTTGTTGCCAAACTTGTTCTGTCTGGACTTGTGCGCTCCATACTTTTTTCAATTTCGCAATTACAGTGTGGGGATTCGAACGCGAGTTATCCGAGGTGCAATTTCCGAAATTCCACTCACTCTAACCACTAGTCTACCAAAGCAGGTAATTATTATACGATTTAAGTTATATATTAATTATACTTTTTGTGTTAGAGGTCACCTTGACTTTTTTACTACCTGCGCAGTTGGTATGCGCAGTAGGTTATTTTTATGTCAGGTCTGGTTCATGTTGGTAATTGCTTCCTTGGGTCGGGTCGTCCTCCTCAATTCAGATCTTAGTATGGGCACCCAGACATTCTTTATTTCCAGAGAGGGCGTGCTGATTGGGTTAGGAGTTATTGCCATGAAAGCTGCTTCTTTCAATTTTCTTCTTCTCCATCCCTCTTCCTTTGATATTATGGAAGCTTCATCCCATTTGACGTTGTGGTCCTCGTTCCAAGCGTGTTGGACTAGCCTGGATTTATCTGTTTCTCCCAGTTGAGCTAGTCTTTGGTGCTCTTTGATTCTGACCTTCAGGGGCGTTTAGTTTCCCCAATGTAGGTTCTGCCGCATTCACATGGTATTTCATAGACGCAATCTTTGGTTCTCTGATTCTCGTTGTCAGGTTTCACCTTCGTGAGTTTTCCCCTGACAGTATCCTTGGTCTTGAATGTTGTTCTCACCTTGTATCTGTTACCAATTCTTCTTATTTTCTCGGATAACCCCTTCACATATGGTATGACAGAGGTAATCGTTTCGGTCGGCTCATTGTCTGTTGGTTGTTGCCCTACTGCCGCTTCTCTTGGTTCTCTGGCTTTCTGAAGTATCTTCTTGGGGTAGCCGTTTCTCTTGAGGGTTTCTGTTATGTTGTTGAACTCCTCATCACGATCTTCTGGACTAGAGCAAATCTTGGTTGCTCTGTCGTATAAGCATCTGGCTACTCCCAATTTGGTGTTCAGATTGTGGTTGGATTCAAAGTGGAGATATTGGCCCGTGTTTGTTGGTTTTTTGTAGACTGTGGTCTTAGGGATTCCATTCTGTTTATGAACAAGTACATCGAGGAAAGGTAGTCGGTTATTTTCTTCGATTTCCATTGTGAATTTGATTGATTCCTCTATGCTGTTCAGATGTACCAGGAAACTGTCTAGGTTTTCCCTCCCATGTTGCCAGATTACGAAGGTATCGTCTACATATCTGCGCCATAGTTTCGGCTTGAACACGAATTGTTCCAATGCTTTCCTCTCGAAATCTTCCATGTATATATCAGCCAGAGGTGGAGATAACGGTGAGCCCATTGCCA
Organism: Hippodamia convergens; assembly: GCA_038502775.1. Lineage (NCBI taxonomy): Eukaryota > Metazoa > Arthropoda > Insecta > Coleoptera > Coccinellidae > Hippodamia > Hippodamia convergens. The sequence continues at coordinate 2,760 of JAVSIQ010000080.1, read as the reverse complement.
GACCAAATTCTTGTTGGTAGAAATTTTTGTCTACTTGAAGTAAGTGGTGTTGATACAGGTTTCAAGCATTTCCATGATTGCTCTAACGCTCAAGGTGGTTCTCTCAGCCAATGTTGTGTCCTCCTCGAGTTTATTCTTGACGATTTCGAGGGTTCGTTTAGTAGGGACATTAGTGAACAGGCTCTTGATGTCGAAACTAACCATGATGTCCTGGTCCAAGATTTGTTCTTGACGCATGGTTTCTATGAAGTGATCAGTGTTTTTGACCATTGATGGTGTATGGCCTCTGAGTGGAGAAATTATCTTCAGGAGGAATCTTGCCAAGGGATGACATGGGGAATTCCTCGAACTGACGATTGGTCTCAACGGAATGTTGTCCTTGTGTATTTTTGGGAGACCATATAGGTGTGGAGGTTTGCTGTAGTGAGGTGTGAGTTTAGTTCTTGTAACGTTGTCAGGAAACTCATCTTTGTATTTGTGCAGAATTTGTAGACTTTGTTCTCCACTGAGGATGTGGGGTCTTTCTTCAATTCCTTGTATTCTCCTGCTTCTAGGACCTCTTGGAGTTTTTCATTATATGTCTCCACATCCAGAATGACCGTCGCATTCCCTTTGTCTGCTGGGAGCACCTTTATGGAATTATCTGTTTGGAGTTCCTTCAGGGCTTTCTGTTCTGCTCTGTTGATATTGTGTTCTGGTCTCTTAGTTGTAGAATCCAGTATTGTTCTTATTTTCCAACGATATTCCTCTGCTTTTTCAGGTTCTCTCATCCTTAGTGCTGTCTCCTCCGCTGCTAACAACATCTCCATCTTCGGAACAGTCTTTGGTGCTACAGAGAATTTCATTCCTTTGTTGAGGATGAGGGTTTGGTCCTCACTAAGAGTCTTACTCGAGAGGTTGATCACAGTTTTTGTATGATCATTTGGTGTATATTTCCTCGAGTCTCTCATTAGTTTTTCCATTTTCCTCTTCTGTGCTAATTTTTGTTGGTCGTTTGTTCTCTCATAGCTCCTTCTGACTGCTTCCACGATGCATTCATAGTCCGTTGCGTTAGTTTTTTCCTGTATTTTCGTCCTGATGTCCATACATTGCTGTGTTAGTGTGGCTTTGTTGAACCGATGTTGGATAATGGAAACAGCCCAAATAATGTTTCAACAAATACACCATTATCAAGAATATCTCGTTCACGATTCAGAAGATATTTTGTGAACTACATTCAATTTATTTCACACCCGCTAATGATATCGTCATATGAACGAAATATGTATTCGACAAGTTAATAGTCAATTCCCTATGAAGTGCTCAATTTTCTTCACCCAGCTCTGACACCATTGCTGATAGAAAAGCCTGCATTTTTAGCAAACACAACCATTTTGAGTGATTCCTCTGTTTTATCTGCTCTGATCTTCAGCAACAGCAAGTAGTTTCTTAAAGATTCGATCGGTACAGTTTCATCGTTCACCTAGTTAACAAATGAATCTGATGTGACATCATAAAAGATTTTTTTATGTATCCTTCTGAAAACACCATATTCTATAAATCTGGAATTTGCATTAACCTTTAACTTTTATGAGCATTCGTACCCAACTTTCTTGATATGTGGGGATTATGATGATAACACCTCAATTTCATAGATAGGTATTCGTGATGATGAATTCTGGACTTATTCAATCATCAGCATTTAAGTAATCACTACAAATAAATATTGTTATAATTTCTTAATGATTCAATCCCCTAATTTTCTAATTACTCACTTAGTAACCAAAGAATTTGTTATGAACCAATTTATAACGTATGCTTCTATCGAGGCTTCTGTCAACATGATTTTACTTTTTGTAACTCAATGATTATTTTGGAAAAGAAAGATTTACTGTAAGTACTGCATCTTCTTTCAAAAAATGACACACTTTAGATGACGATCTTGTGGGCTTAAACTGCAAATCTGTAACATAACTGTTTCCTCAAAAATGTTTCGAACATCTTCTGGTGATTGAAGGAATAACTTCGTCATTTTGTTTACAGCCATAATCCCAGATTTTGATGATTTCTGGGTGTTGGAAATCGAAAGAATATGGTATTTTGGTCGAACATTTTGGGCTGATTATCGCTGGTACACAAAGCTACTTCACATCTCATATTTGAAATTTGCTGAAACAAATTGTTGTCGTGGCCGTTTCAGAACAAAAAATAAGAAAGAACTGTAAAAATACCTCCATATCTTTCAAAAGTTAGCGACGATAACTTATTTTATAACAGATTTCCGAGAAAAGCCATAACAAATCTTGCAGATGACAGATGTTTGAATTTGTCGGGATTGTTTACTCTCCAGGTGACGTCACAGCAAGATGTGCAAGATCATATCTTGTATTCCTTGTATCATGATTTTTGGCTTTGGTGAGTGAGATTCTGTGCGGATCGTGGCTCTGTTAGCAGGCCATTTTATGGTATCTGTAGTGTTGTTTGGTTTTTTATATTGTCGTGTTCTTTTTTTGTCATTTAACATACCTAAATTGATCATGATCTGTATTCCAACCCTTAAGAAGCATCAAAAACTGGTTACAAAATGTTGGATCAGCTAAGATTTGCTAATTTATTTCACACCTTCCTAGTTGTCATTAACTTGTGCTCTAATTGAAGATTTCAATTTTCAAAATTGGCAAAGCCCCAATATCAATTTATTAATTTTGAAAAATTTTCAATTTATAAAACTAAAATTTTATTTATTTGTTTAACTCCAAATCAAACCTACTTTCGCAGGAC